>CM038670.1:127204952-127316292 GCA_021605145.1 Aegilops bicornis | reverse complement strand
CAAGGAGTGATGTGTGTGGATACCTAGTTGGTGGCGTTTGGGCACTGCTACTTCTCAAGAGTCAGGTCAGCCAATTAAGCCAGGCCGTTGAGGTGATCTTGTTGGCATTGGCTGGCAGCGGCGCGGATGCAGATCTTGAGTGCGGCCCAGCGGGCGCCTCCCAGTCTGATGGGCAGACCGATTGGTGAAGCTAGCGGCCTCCCGAGAAGCGGAGAATGCGGCGATGTGCTCGGTGAAATAACTCAGCCATTGAGGCTGGGAGGCAGGCGTCGGTGAAAGCTTTGATGCTTGGCGGAACCATTCGGTGTCTGTGAGACGCGTCAGATTCTTGGCCGGCCGGCGTGGTCGATGGACCACCCGGTCTGCGGTGGGGCGAGGGGCGTGAAATGGTAGCTCACGGTCGCGGTGGTGAAGCGCGACCGTCGTGTTCGTCACGTCGATCGTCCGGCATAGGGTGGAGAAAGAGATGAGGACGAGGCGATTCAAACTTTACTTAAGTTGGCTTGGTGAATTAAAGATTTGAAGCAATACAGTGCAGCGGAAGGGGCGTAAGGAGAAGAGAGATTTTCTTGCCATTTGGAATTGGGGCCGCCGGAATGTTTCAATCTGAAAGCGATAGAGCGCTTGAGGATTATTTTAATAAATGATCGTCGTCCAGGGGGTGGGGTTGAAGTGGGAATAGAGGGAGTTAAGGAGGGAGGGAGGGGTGGGTGGCTGGGTGCTCTGGCGTCGAGTGGAAACACGCGACCACCCGTGCAGGACTATCCTTTGATTGCCTTAAGGACACCTGCCTTTATGTCCATGACATGTGGAGCCCCAGCAATTGTTGGCCCACATGTCGATGACCATCTGAGGTGCCTTTAAAACACCAAAAGCAACAATAAGCCATGACACGACCCCCTAATCTGCACTGGTGCGCCTACATTTGAGAATGCAAAGCGAATCTTCTTTCCATTTACCAAGCGAGTCTGTATATATTACCATGCCGTATTTTCCCTTGCAATAATTAGTCATTTAAGCGAGATACTCCATGCGTGTTCACTTTTGTACGTCGTTTGAGACAACTTAAAATGAAGCTGTTTTGCACATTATAAAGAAATGTCTTCAGGAAGCATAAAAAAGTGAGCAGGAGGAGTTACTATAGAATTAATTAGCGGGGTTATTTGAAAAAAAATCGAAATGGTACCTGCCTTCACGTAGCGTAGATTAGAGTGTGTCACATAATTAGTTATTTGAATTAGAGTGTGTGTCCACGTGGTTAGTTATTTGAATTAGAGTGTGTGTCACGTAGCGATCTCTCCAATTCTAGCATTGGATTTAAGCATTTCAATGTATCCACGCTACTTTTTAATACAAATTCATATGTATATGATGAACACCATGGTAGTAAGAAAAAACTTTTGGATAGATTCCAAACATATGACCTATACAAAAATAGCATAATAAATCCGGTGAGTCGATGGTACTCAACTTCTGAAACTTAGTATGGCAACAATTCAAAATAATTACCCGTATACAGGGTCCTTGGTTCCAAATCTTACAATGTGCAATTGAAACATAAACATTAAGTCTGCCGTGCTATGTTACATTCAAATGTTGTTTTAGCCCCGAACAAGCGCTACATACTTCACAGCATCCCGGTCAATCTTCCTCTCCTCGCCACCTTAGGGAAGCTATCGGTTTCCAACACACGTTCATTCTTTCTCTCCATGTTTAGATCTCCTAAGTCTCTCCTTCCACACAACCCCTTTTTCCACTCACATTACCAAATGTATTTACCTCACACCGCCATATTTGCTTCCCATGCGAGCTCTCTCTCTCCCCCTCTCCCTCTCACCCTCTCGCTAAAGCCATGCATTGCCTATCTAGCCCCCCAACCTCTCATCTTGCCTGCATACATGCGTTGTATATCTAGGTCACTCCTAAAGGCATCTCACTCTCTTTCTTCAGCATGGCGAAACCACACTTTTCGCTCAATCACGCTCTCTTTATTTTTTTTCTCCCAGGTCTCGTTTTAACCTCGTTTACTTTTCACACACAAATGATATATCTCCACTGTTGGGTCCTCGATCGACACACTCTATACTCTCTCATAGCGGATTGTCTATCCTAGATCGATCCATCCAAGCCACCGCCATCACTCTTTTCGACCTCATGGTGGAGCCCACGCTCACTCAATCTCTCTCTCTCTCTCTCCGTATGTCTCGATTGACTGCTTGCTCTTTCTCGGGACAAAAATGATATATCACCATGTTTGAGCCCAATTCGACCTATTCACATTGTATACTCTCTCTACGCACTTTTATCGTCTATCTAGGTCACTCTCTCCAACCAGCGTCTCCTCTTTTCGATCCTTGCAGCGGCGACCCTAACTGTGATCGGTTGACCTTGCTTCCTCCCATGCACAAAATATATCTACACGTCCATGTGGTGGATCTATCTCTCAAGCTCTATCTTACAGCCCTCACCCTTGCCAAAATCTCAATGAATGACAATATCTCTCGGAATTATATATATTTGTTCAATAGATGTAGGACCACTCTCCTTTGTCTCTCTATCTATATGTCTCGATTGACCTAAGCTTTCTCTACCGGCGTATCTTCCTGGCGTTGAAGCTACTACCTCTCCATCACTTACAAAGGCAGACTATTTACATTCTGAGGCACTCCAACATGGATTAATTTGTGTAGGCATTTATTCTGATCGGTTTAGATTATATTTTTAAGTAGCATTAGGCCATTTTAACTACTCCAAACATTGTTTGCAACCGCATAACTCCCTAGTTAAGATTTCCCTCACCGGCTTTAAAACGTTCTTCGGCTCTCTACTTAAGTCCTTTCTCGCCTTGAGCTAGCGATAACTTCACCATGGTATTATTGAAAAAACTACTGTTGTTCTCTTTCAATTATTATAAATAAGCTACAAAGACTACACACCGATAGTCCACTTGAGAGATGGAACAAATTTTGACCCACAAATTAAAGTGCTACAAACTACACACGAGGGCCCACATGTACATGAAACAAATTTGGACCCATATACAAATTCAAAAAATAAAAGGACAAGGGAATCGGGAACATGCGGCCGGGCAGCTTCAAGTCCTACGTCAATAGGCAACATCGTTAGAATAGCAATGGCCTTTGCTTGTACCCCTTTGTTCACATAATGTTTTATATTACCACGGCCTAATTAATGAAATAACATGTAATATTACTTTTAGTACTATTGGCCTTCACTTACTTGGGTGGGTTCCATGTGTGCTCTCTCTCTCTCTCTCTCTCCTCCCCTTCTGCGTTTAGGCCTTGCGGGTAATGCAAGGAAGAACTTCATGGGCGATGTTGCCGATTGACCATATCTGGGCCAGCGTTCACAAGTCCCATTGACACCGTTTCGCGCATTACTAAGTAGCACTGAGTGGGTGTGTGCGATGCAATACACGTTAATTTGGAAGTATATTAAGTCCATCGCGGATATTAACTACTAGGATATTGATTTGCGTGTTGTCATGTGCAATTAGCACTATTTTGGCATGAAGAAATTAACTGCACTTGCGCTAAGCGTGTTGAGGCACTTTCGACATTGGAAGAAGCGATCAAGGTCGATTGGATGACAAAGGAATACATGTGGCTTGATGATGTTTTATATTTTAATTTGATCTGGCTCTAGCAGGAACATTCAATCCCGATCCAAACCATACATTTAGATTCAGATCGACTCCGACTTTAGAATTATCACGATGATCGATATAAAATAAGCAGAAATGATAAACATTCGGATTTTAAGCGCCTGGCAATCCGAAGGCGTTTTCCATAACAATTTAGATGCAACGGTGGCGGCGGTAGGCGTCTCGCGCGGTGGAAGGCGACTCCTCTGCCGTGCTACGTGTAGCCGTGATGGGCCGCTGACCGGCAAAGCAGACGGACGGCGGCGTCTTACACCCGTTATTGGCGTACTCTTGGGCGTTGGCCCTAGCTTCAAGGAAGGCCAAAATATTACGGACTTAGGAAGCGAGAGTCAAGCCCCATGGCCGGGAGAAATGACCGGCGTTGGTGCAAGAAAGCGGTCGGCGGAAGCCATCCCATCACCCCGATAGAGGGAACGCGCTTGTGGCTTTTCCAGAACCGAACCGGTATTTGTCGATAATAGCAGGCGGTGGAGACATTCATAACGTGCAGGCACCGTATTGCTTCTGCCATGCCTTTGCGATCGATGCCGCAGCGCTTGACATATCTTGTTGGCAGGTGCCTGCGGCGCCCGGCCGCGAGCGATACGCGTCGATGCACTGCCTTGCGCCTTATCTTGCTTGGCAGGTCTACCAGAGCAGCGTGAAAGTCCCGGCGAGGACCTACCGTGGAACCCCGTGGCATCAAGCTCGGTGACAATGTGGCTCCCAGCCCATCAATGCCATGGGGATGGGCATTGCAGCGGCCTGTGATCGAGGCCAGGGAGGCCGGTGAGGCCGAGGCGGCAGGCGTGGCGTCTTCCCGCAAGGCCAGGTTCAAGCTTCGTCCCAAAGCGCCTTATATTCTTGAGACTCCGGCTGGGTGTCTTCCTCGAGAAGCCCCAGGAACACTAAGGGCAGACCATCGTGATCTTGGCATGGCATTACGTTTGAAGTCAAGCTAGTTTAGAGGTAGGCAGCAGGGAGGTGGAGAGGAAGAGAAAGGATTGTGGCGATACCGGAGTAGTCGCAGGGTTGATTTTAAGCTGCGGCGCCGGCCCGACATTAAAAGTGGGAAGCAGTGATTGGGAGGACGATGGTGGGCGGCGGAGCACAGTGAAAGGCTTCCGCCTCGGTGAGTACCTGCAGTGATCTGCTCACTACGCCTCCCACACTGACAACCCGGCACATCGGTCTTCTCGCCGCGCCTCCCGTCGACTCCCTGCACGCTTTGCTGGGGCGGCACTGCCGATGAGAAGCGAAGGACTGCGTGGCGGCCTTGGCGTATAAGCGCCCTCGGTTTCAATAGTGAAAGCGTTCGCCTTAATGTGACAGGTCTTTGTTCCAAAATACCTTGGCTCTTCATTTATGCAACTTGTCATAAGCAACTTGTCTCGAATTGAAGAAAAAACTTACAGTAATATTTGTGCCATATCACGTGACCATGCTTAGTTTCAAGAATTTATGCTCACTTTTGGATTTTTGAAATTTAAGATCCGGGATTGAAACAATATCATAACTTGCATCATGTAATAAATCTTCAAGCCCGTACATACATCTGTTGTATTTCTTAAGAAAGGATTTGGTCAAACATTTTTGCTTAGTTAGACTTTAGACAAGTTATATCTGTGAGTAAAGGATAATCCCTCCGTACCGATTGCATTGCACGATATATTAACTCAAGTACACTGCACGAACAAAGCGGGCTCAATTATGTGCTCATCCTGGTGTAGTAGTAGTAGTACTAAGCAATGGAGTTGTGGGTGACTTTAATGACGGTGGACGAGGGAATTGAACGTGCTTTCGGCACGGTAGGTAACATTGTCTAGTTACTAAAGCATCCCATTGTTCATCGGTAGTCATTATGGACCGGGCACATGAGGGAATTTCCTAAGGCTGGCAAATTCTAGCCGCGGATATTTCGACTTGAAACAACGAGGCTCGACTGGTTGGGGTTGCCTAATGTGCATTACCACTTACGCCACCAAGGACACGAGCCGGTTTTTTAGGATAAACACGAGCCAAGGTCTGGCTGATGCGCCATTGGGTCCTACCATTCAAGAATCTGAAAGGAACCTTTTAAATTGCGAGCGAATCTATGTGTATTACAATACCGTATTTTCCTTGCTAATACTAATCTAGCGTGGTAATTGATTTATGGCGAGTTGTTGAATTAGACTGAGTTTGTGATATAGTGATCTCAACGTGGATTTCACATTTCATGGTATCCTAATAAGTTTTCCAATGCAAATTCAAATTTAAAAGATGAACAATATGGAGGTGAGAAAACTTTGTATGTATCAAGCATATGACCACACACACACACACGAGGAGACACACAAACATACGAACACAACAACAATCCAATAAGTATAGTGCATCTATTTTTCCAAACCATGCATGTATGACACGAATTCAAAATACTCCTTCTATTCCTAAATATTAGTCTTTTAGAGAGTTCAACAAGTGACTACATACGAACAAAATGTGTGAATCTAGACTCTAAAATATGTCTATATACATCACGTATGTGCCAGTCCATTTGAAGCCTCTAAAAAGACTAATATTAAAACGAATGAAATAAAATGTAAGACATCCATGGTCCTCAGTTCAATATTTAAAATGAACATGAAACTGAAACATGAATATTAAGTCTAGTACTACAGTACATGCAAATGTTGTGTTTGGTGGAGCTATGATTGTGGGGTCAACCCCTCGACCTTAGATAAAATTGTAGAGCTCTGTTTAGGGTTGTTTAAGATTATATTTGTCCCCACCCTCCCAACCACCGATTGGTTGTGCACCCCACCCTCCTCCGGTGGTAGAATATCATGTGCCCCATACCTTAGATGCTATATGCCCGTCTGAGGTTGCTTGGAGCTTGTAGATGCGAGATATAGCAGCTCACATGATGAGTCTTAATATTTTTGCGAGGAAACCATGATGAGTTTGAGAATTGCACACAATTTGTACAAAAACTACTTAGATGCCCTTTGATCCCATATCCAGCGACACAGGCTCGTATCACCGTAGCATCTAAGATGAAGGAGGACATCATATTCTCACATATGTAAGAATATCATGTGCTACCACACCTTAGATGCTTTGGCGATACAAGCTCTTGAGCGTTAGATTTATGTTTAACACCTCCTCGGTGGTTCAAATGGTTTTCTGAAAAAGCCCCAAAGAGTTGACCCTTGCTTACAAGCACAAAGCCTGCTTAGATGCCATTGGATCTCAGATCAAAGCGGCCTCCAAGCTCGTATCACCGTAGCATCCAACCTGCGATAGCACCTTATGTTTTCTCACCTGGAGGTGTATGAGGTGCTCCCTTGCGTAGATTCTATGGAGATACGAGTTCACTGAATCTAACGGCCCAGTAGGAGGTTTGAATGTTTTTGCAATATCTGGTGATAGAGTTTGGGAAATGCAGAGAAAGTACAAGTACTACACATGTGCCATCGATCCTTGATCATCTGACCTAGATGCTCATATATCCGTAGTGGTGGGTAATTAAAGCTACGAGGGAGCACCTAATATGAGCACCGGGGCCGTTGGATCGAAGATGCTTGATGGCACCACGAGGCCTGAATGTTTTATTTGCAAAAAACCTTTGGAGAGTTTGGAAATTGCGCATAATTACAAAGACTACTCCCAAGCCATTGGATCTCACTTCCAGCGGTGTAAACTTCGTATCACCATAGAAGGATCTAAGCTGCGATGTGGATGTGATATTCTATGCACGCTGTCATTTTTGTTAAATAAACTTGCAAAATACGTGTAACTCGTGTAGATTACTTGTCTAACCGCGCCAAAGTGTTTGTTCAAAAAACCATCCTACACTGAAATATCGGAACAACACAGGGGTCCCACTTGTCATTAATCAAATTTGGACCTAAAACTAACAAATCTGAAAGGCGAGATTGACACAGCAACGCTGGACTACAAGCGTAAGTCGATAGCTTTGAAAAAGCGGTTGTTGGCTTTGTCCCATAACTTGATTTTATCACTGATTACTTGCGTTGAGGTAGGGTAGAAGTGCCTCGTCAACCGATACCCGACCGTTGTCTCACTTTCTTGGTGGGTCCCAGTGCTGGGATCTCAATCTCTCTTCTCTCCATCGTCTAACCTTTGCGGGCACACATGAAGAAGCGGCGCTAGCTTGCCGTGGTGTTATTACAACTAAAAAAAAGCTTGGAAAATAGAAGAATCGCCTAGAACAAGGAGGCGTTGTGGCTGGTAGAGCCGGAGCTAACCACATCTATCCTCCGTGCCCGCGTTTGCATGATGAAAGGCTGTGTGGCTAGTGGGGTGCAATTTTCGACCATTGGCTGGGTCGAGGTCGAACCATAAATACTAAGTCGTCTGATATATTTTTACCGCACATTTTCCTCCGTGCCGAGGCGTGTCACACCCTACCCGGCGGTTTGTTGGTCCTCGGGTGGTGCTGCGCATATATTCTTCTGGCGATGGGGCGCCCTACAGCGGCGTTTTACGGGTCCTCCTCGGTCATAGCGCGAAGCAAGTAAATGAGTCGTCAAATCACGAAAGACCACCTTTCCCGCCGAGTACATCGGTGAAACACGGTGGCTAGCTAGTTGAGTTAGTTCGACCGATTAGCTAGCCGCCGCCACATTTGTTTTTCACCCTTTTTTATCTACTTGCGGCATGTAAATTTAAATATCCACAGCGGTGTTGCTACATTGTTTGGGTGCAACAGGATTTTTAATTTTGATTAGCCGGGAAGCGGTAGCGGCAACAATTAGTCATGATGACTCCGCTTTGTAAAACCCACTTGCTCCACGATGTGAGAAATGCGTCAAGCGGTGTTTTCTTAGTCTGAAAACCAAAAGATTCCCGCTCCCTCCGCCTTCCGTAGATTGCATTGCCTTTCGGCCGTTTCGCCCCTTTGCTTCCTCTCCCCATTGCTTCTACGGTGCCATGGCGGCGCAACGAGATCCACGGGCCGAGGTGGCGCTGACACGAGGAGCTCCATGCCAGGATCAGAAGCTCAGGGCCAGGGCGTGGAGCTCCGTGAGCTCAAGGAGGAGAGGGTGCCATGCTCCACCGTTATGTGCGGGAGTTCACGGAGCTTCAAAAGCGGCGTCCACCACAAAGATGCTTTCGGCGTCGTGGCGTTCTTTGCTGAAAGTGAGAATACGATAGGCCATCGAGGGTAAGGCGGTTTGGCGGGCCGATCGTGGCGAGGTCGGGATCGCCTCAGCCACTTGGTGAACCAAGTTGCCATGCACGATGTTGCGGCTGCGCGATGCCTACCGTCATGCCGGCGAGATGATGCCGGCCCGTCCGGGCTAAACCCGTTCGACCACCGGTCGACTTCAACGAGCTGCGGCTTCGACCTGGTCTCCTTCTTCACCTATATCTCCGAGGAGCTGAGCCATCTCCACGCAATGGTGGGGGCTGAAATTTGAGCTGGACAAGGAGGGTTGCGGGCTGCGTCGCCGTTGCGGGTGAATCCTATTCCGCCATTGGATGCCGTCTTTAGTGGCTGGCTCCCGTCGGCCGGGAGGCGGGCTCGTGGTGATTACCTTGCATCACCAACGTCATGCGCCTCGAAGCGAGAGGGACTTGATGGTGTTTAGGCGCCCTACTGCATGGGCATGTCCATGTCTCGGCGCAACATGACCGTTGGATCGAGACTTCGAGGCCAGTGCGAGATCGATCCTTTGTAGCACAAAGCGTGTGGGTGTGTTTGGTTGCATTCTCATCTCAATATAGTTGTTTCCTCTTAGTGTATTTTTGTCCAACCTACTAGTGTGGACTCATGCACCCCTCATGCACTCTTAAACACCCAAAAGTGGGATTAGAGAAGGGAACTTTTGCTCCCATCCGTGCACCCTTCATACACCACCTAACACTATTAGGTGCTTCATATGGTTCATGTTTCATAGATCTTGTAGCACCATACTCTCTGTCTTATTTGTGGACCTAGTTACGGTAACATTGATCTCACGTTCATTCTCGACGGGGACGATTCGGCGGTACTATGTTACATATAGGAAGCGATTGACATGCGGACAACATCATTTATTATCGTCATATCTTACTACACTAGCAACAAGATTGTGTAATCTTGGCGTATGAACCTTTGCACATCCCTAGTAGTAGGAGCCTTGTGTATGTTCAAGTGGCTCTTGTGTTTCACACTCCTCCATCATAAGAGTGGAAAGCAGCTTGCGTAATCATTTTTTGGAGAATGAAAAGCAGTGGACACGCTCTACCGTGCGGATCCTCCTCCGACCATGCACTAAATTACTCACTTTACGCGGCGTGTGGGACAGCGGCACACAGGGTCCACCAGCCATGGACTAAATTACTCCGTAGTAGAGTGACGGTGGAGCTACCCCAATCGAACCGCCTTGATAATGCCCAATGATCCGTCAAATCACAAGACCCCCTCCTTTCCAGCGGTAAGTTGGAAGGGCCAAGCAACCATCATTTCACTCTTCTCTCTCAACTTCCTCTCTTGAAGAAAACCCCACTAAACCGCTTCTCCCTCATCTTGTTCCTCCTTTCACTCTTCTCTCAGCTTCCTCTCTTGGATGGGCCTTTGGAACACCGGCCCGGCGTGATGTCTATAGCTCTGGCCAAAACCGTCGAGAGCTCATGAGTAAGAAAGCGCAAGCACCCAGCTGAGACTACATGAGACAAGCTCAAATCCATCGCCTGTCCAAGCCCCCCTCGGTCTGCGAGTTTAGTTAGTGCAACTTTGCTTATGCGTAGTAAGTACTATTGTTCGATGCTTGATTTGTGTTTATGAACCCTGTATTGTTTATTAATCTTTGCGCTTTTTGGTGTGTGGTCAGTCACGAAGCGGTCTATGTTAATGTCTACATCCCTCAATTGATCTGTATATTTTGAAGTATCAGAGATCATATTTTTTTGTGAGAGACGGTTTATCAATTATGGTTTACACTCCAATATCGGTATGCATTGCGAGGTTTACTCGCACCCACGAGGATTTCAAGTCCCATGGATGTTAGGGTCCATACGATTTGTCACGACCTTTGGACTGTCACTGCTTGTGGGGAGTAGGCGGGGCCCTGCATGCTGCGTGTGGTTGGACAATCAATCTTACATTTAGTACTTCAACATAGTGATTTCCTGGTAAGGATTCGCTCATGTCACATCAAGTAAATCTTATTGATTTACTGTCTAAATCTTATTGATTTAATGTCATGTTTTCTTTCTTTTCCTGCAATTTCACGATCACGAGGTTTTGCCATGAGAGACATTCATCCACAGAATAAACCGTTTGGTTTGCTCTCGATGGCTATTTTGCAGGTTTCACTTCTTATGTGGGTATGTCGATGTGAAGGCACTTTGTCCAACACTTATATTCTTTGGAAAAATAGGATCGATGCATTTATGCGAGTACAAGTTGAATCCTATGATGAGCTGCAGTTTGGTTTAACAAAAGCATACAATTAGTCCTTCTCGCGTTTAAAAGGAATGAAGAAAAAAAGCTGGATCACAGTCCACGGATCCTAGTCAAGTTAGAAAGCTGATCATAGCGGACCGGACACGATCGCTTGTCTCGCCGGGAATCGAGCACCGGCGATTACTCTAACGCGATAAGCGGCTGACTCAGTCTGATCGGTGAGGATTGGGCACCGACCGCGTCGGTGAATCGGTCTGATCTCTGGGAGGATCGGGCATCGACACGGCACTGCTCGAACGGCACCAGCTCTACAAGGAGCACCATCTCCGTGGCAGCGGCGGCCGGCACTGCACCAACACTTGCACTTGCATACGCTTTCCGGCATGTGCATTTGCCGACAACGGAGGGCTGCGATTCGCACTTCATATACCAAAGTCCTTACAAAACCGACATGTCCACCTTCTTGGTAAGCATTGGCAGCCCAAGTGCTTGATCATTTTTCTTTCCATGTTGTTTCACATGATTCCTTTGTGTTGATCTAACTGTTTGGGTATGTCTTCTTGTTTGCAAGCGGAGAATTCCTGAAACAGCGAGGGATTAGTTCAACAATCTGGGTGACCAGCCAAGTTTCTCTTACCATGCGCTGACTTTGGTGTGAATGAACCTGCTCAATATACGTAAGTACAAAGGATGGTCGCATGATGATTGATGCAAAAGGATGGTCAAGGTTCAAATCTAAATCATATCTTGCGGTAGGGGATGATGTCAAAATCGAACTTTCTCGGCAAGGAGAGCTGGTCCAAATCAACTTTGAAATTCTTCAATAGCTTGACGCATAGCTACTTGAAGTCTATCCTCAGAGAGATTTTGATGTAATAATCGGCATGGTGAAACAAATGTCTGTGTGTATAAGTAGTCTGACATTATTTATCACATGGTATATCGTTGATAGAATTGCAACTCTGGTTCTTTGGTTGGAAATCTTGTCGTTGATTTCATTCCAACACTTGCCGATGCTTTATTCAATTTTGTGTATTAAGCCTTGCGTGACATCTAAAACTAGCGGCCGTGCCGATAAACGCTTGCAATATGAAAAGCACCGAGGTAGAACACATGGGCCCCCAAACATGCGAGAATTCGACTGCGGCCCAAAGTCGAACCGTGAGCCTATCACGAATATTATATTCTCGGCTTTGAACCCCATCAAAAGCTGAACCCCCATAATTCCCATGCGTTGCGAGAGGGAGTATATTTCTCGGCAAGGTGAGCTGTGATATAAAATATTTGTATATTTCTTTCTGGAGAGGAGTGTCTCTGTCAAAAATATATTTATGTGTAACTAGTTACTCTGTCTTTCTACTTCCTTCCGGCTGATATGAGGGCAACGGCAGCAGGGGTCCACGTGCCATATGCACAAATTAGAGTGCACAACTTCACGGTAGACACACCCGGTCGTGGCGCATGATAATGCCCAATGAGCCGTCAA
The DNA here is from genome assembly GCA_021605145.1 of Aegilops bicornis. NCBI lineage: Eukaryota > Viridiplantae > Streptophyta > Magnoliopsida > Poales > Poaceae > Aegilops > Aegilops bicornis. Next base: position 127,303,743 of record CM038670.1, on the reverse strand, counting down.
ATCACAACCCCACTTTCCAGCTTTAGCGATGGTAGACGGATGAAATGGCAATATTTCACTGGGCTTGAATCCCCTTCTCCCTCGTGCAGCTTGTTCGGAGAAAACCCCGTTCGGCGATTGCATAGGGTTTTCTCATGGAGAACCAGTCTGCAATTCTTCATCCATCACTGATAAATCCAAGTCCCTTGGTGCGAGTAATCCTAGGATGGCAGCCGCCCGTCGATTGATGCATTTTCTTCCCTCTTTGGATCTAGTGTGTTTCATTTGCGATTGCCCAAAGTGCGAGTACCCTACAGATTTCTGCGCCCTCGGCGAGGCATACCACTTGTTCCTTCTCATCCCTAACAGCATTTTTGAAACACATGCAGTATGTTCCTAGAATCCTCTTTTTCTATCCGGGGAGGTGGGGTTTTTGAACATGTTGTGTTCTCATATTATTTTTCCTACGATGTATTATTTGCTCTGCCCGAACACATGTACTCAAGATGCTCGGCCTTGCCATAGCTGATTACACTAGTTTAATGGTCACGGTGAAGACAAGCCATGGATATTACTTCGGATTGGGTTCATGAACCAAGAAGTTAGCTTCTTTTTTCATGGCGAACTTGGATAAACTTTCTCAAGTGTTACTGGTGAAAGTTGGGCGCATGAATGTTGATGGAAATAAGCGGAACCTGGTCTCATCTTCTTTGCAATCTTCCACCCGGCGTCGTTCAATTATTCATCCATGTTAGTTTTGTATCTGGTTCTTGCTTGTTGCCTCGATTACTTCTTAATCCATCTATTCTGTCTAACTAATCACAATTTAACTTTAGAAGTAGCAGAATCTCTCACAAAGATGCTACTTCTAACTAATATTTTCTTATAATTGGTGGCACGTGTAGGTTTTTCGAGTTAAGCGATGCACGCTTTCGTTTGTTACTCTGTAATAACAAAATTTGTTACTAATGGCATTGAAGTTGATTGGATCGACATCCACAAGTTCCCCACACTTTATTGATCGTCTTGAGGTCCTTGTAGAGGCGTTTCAATGGTGGAAGGCCACGTGGGATATGTGTGCCCTTCTTTGCACTTTCGTTGAACAGGTCCAAGCTGTGACGAGAAACTTATAGTCTGAGCTGTTTTACATTATATATGTTGTTCATAAACTATTGCTTATACGGTTTCTGATTGTTATCTTCTTGAAGCAGGACCTGCTGAGTTCTATTGTTCCTATCTGAGATCGTGACCATGGTTGGGTCGGACTTGCGCTTGGTCACAACATGATGTTTATGTCGACCTACTCAATTTCCTTGGAGGTGAAAAGATACTTATTCATGGGTGGTCTCAAATAATGAAGGCCCATCCATCTTGGAGAATAGGACGAGAATATTATGTTCATGCTTTTCCATGGCTCTAAGCGAATATCCTGTTTATTGACCATGTTGCGAGATGAAGCCGCTTTCGGAAAGGTTGTGGATCTTGCGGGGTGGCGCTGGGCCTTGTCACAGGGCTTGGCGGCCTCACCCTTGGTTAGCTTGTAGGCAAAGTAGCCTTTGTTGAGGCGTGCTTTATGCAGTTGAACTTGTATAAGTACTCATCTTGCTTTCGGCTTTGGTTGTTAAGTGCCCTATTTGGTTTTGATTAAGGTTGTTAAGTACTCCTGCTGCTTTTCTGACTGTCGTGTTTCTTCGATCCTATCTTCCTCCGGCCGCAAAAACCAAACTAACGCAGCAGGGGCACTTTGCTTCCGCCTCCCACGGCTGGCTGCGCCTCGGCCCTATACGCCTTCAGCCGCCCACCATCTCCTAAATCATGCTTGGCGTCCTCCTGGCGCTTTAGTGCGCTCGCCATGGCGCCGCCCTCTCGCGTTGTCAACATGGTCAACAAACAACGAGGAATGCGTCCGAAGTATGTGGAGAGGATGACGGTGAGGGCCCACCATGTCAGGCGTATGGAAAAATAAAATGCTTCCTCCTAGTGTTTTTCACGACATCAGGGACCCACAATATTGTGAGCGTATATAGTCAATAGACAAGAGAACAACACAAGATCGGCTGACATCTGGGACCCACAACATTGTGAGCGTATATAGTCAATAGACAAGAGAACAACACAAGATCGGCTGACACCTGGGACGTAGCTACTCGAGCAATACTTTTTTTTGTTTGGTATTGTTGAGACGGAGCGGGGGTTTGAAGCTGAAATTTGTGGCCCGTCTAGCCCAGAGCTTATATTTTATGTTCACCATGTGACCAGCCGACTATTTTTTCTTTGTGAAAATGAGCCCAGTTTATTTATTACGAAGAATACCCAATCCAGGCCTACTTATTTTTCTACATACGATGGGCTGCAACTCTTTAAAGGCCTTTTGCAAATATTGAAAGTAATATGAAATGGGTTGTAAATATAAAAGCAATGAGATGACAAATAGGCAATTACTTTATAATTTCTGATTTTTTTCACATTTTCAGATTCCTATTTCCTTTGGGCATTAACCTAATTTATATATATCTTCAAAGTACTTTAAATCTGGCTCGACATTTCGGTATTAAAAATAGTTTGGAACCCACGAGAAATATCTGGCGTACAGCCAACCAAAAAAGCGCAATAAATTGCATAAGAAGTTTCCATGAGCTATATATAAATTATTAAAAAAAGAGGAGTGGTGCGACTTGTGGGCTGTTTAGTTGTGGCGTATGCAAGATTTTTTAGTTACTATATCGTCAACAAATGATTCTAGCAGAGCGTAACGTTGGATGTCAATCCAGCGATGCGTCATCATTCTTCAATCTCGATCTTCTTGCTCCGGCCGCCAAAGCGGCCGGCGGGACGGCTACTCTCCCGCATCCCGTGGCGGCTGTCTTGCGCGCGAAACCTCGGCGCCCCCTACTACTCCCACCGCTGGCGGGGCATCCCTCTACTCACCCACACCCCGATATTCTCTGGCGATGGCAGCCTCACGTCGCGGCCGAACGGTGAACCCTCGTACTCCTCTCGCGCGGGCTTCGGCTGCAGCGTATTCCCAGCTCGGCGCCGTCCCTTCCTAGGCCTGCGCCGTCGTTCACCGCCGTGGTGCTCTCGTGGCGGCGTGGTCAATGTGGTCAACGATCGACTTCCATCGGAAGAAATCTTGTCGATGGAGAGGTGACAATTTGGGTCCACAGCAGCCGCAAGGAAGTGCCTCCTTATTACGCGGAAAATAATTATTCCTCCACCTGACAGCGGGGACCCACCAGACGGGCCACTAGTATTTCATGAAAAAAATGTTTCCCCCTGACTGCTGGGACCCACAGGACGGGCCACCGTATTTCACGAAAAAAACGTTCCCCCCGCTGTCAGCTCGTACCCATCGGAAGTGCCTCCTTATTACGCACAAAAAAATGAATACCCCACCTTTATTTGGGACCCACCTTGGTGGGAGGCTGACTTAATGGGCCCTCTTGGGTTGGCGGGGCGGAGGCCTTTGTCAACTTTAGTCAATATATGAATGATTCTAGCTCCGGTGACCGTCACGATGTCCATCCAGCGGCCGTAGTGCTTCTTCAACCTCTGGTCTTCTTGCTCCGGCCGCCCAAAGCGGCGCCCGGTCGTGCCTTTGCTCACGCCACCCGTGGCGGTTGTGATGCCGTGAAGGCCTCACCGCCCTACTACTCCCACTTTGGCTAGGCCATCCCTCTCGCACCCACACCCTGTTATTCTGCGGAGGCAGCGGCCTCACACCCGGCCGAGCAGGTGAACCCTCATACTCCTCACGTGTGGGCATCCCTTTGTCGCGTCTTCCCGGCTCGCGTCGTCCCTTCCTAGGCCTCGCCGTCGTCCACCGCCTGGTGCTCTCGGCGGCATGGTCCAGCGTGGTCAAGGAATGGCTTCCATCGGACGTGGACTCTCGTGGAAAGGCTGACAAGCGGGTCCACGTCCGCGACAAGGAAGTGCCTTCTTATTCTGGCGGAAAATAATGATTCCTCTACGACAGCTTGGACCCACCGGACGAGCCACTGTATTTCACGGAAAAAATGTTTCCCCCTGACTGCTGGGACCCATCAGCTTCATCTACGCACGCAAGGAAGTGCGTCAGGACAAAAAAAGCGATACGCCCTCCTGACTGCTGGGACCCACCAGCTACACCTTCGATCACAAGGAAGTGCGTGCAGGAAAAAATCGATTAGCCCCCACGACTGCTGGGACCCACGGCTACATCTTCGCACGCATGAGGAAGTGCGTCCGGGCAAAAAACAATTCGCCTCCACATTGCTGGGACCCACCAGCTACATCTTACATACGCATAAGGAAGTGCGTCCGGGCAAAAAAAATGATTCGCCCCCTGCCTGCTGGGACCCACGGCTACATCTTGTGAGCAAGGAAGTGCACGGCGGTCGGGACCCACCTGGTTGAGCGTGCGTAGCATTGTCATTACGCTTTCATGAGCGAATGCGTACATCTTGGTCGATGTAGAGGCGTGCGTGTATGAAGTAGTAGAAAGCGCCGCGTGTCATAGTAGAAGCGTGCTGCGTAGCATGTACCTGCGTACATCTGGTGACCATGGTGCAAGAAAGAAAATCTGACCCGCGTATGTGTACATCTGGCGGGGTCTCGAGCGCCTACTCGCGCGCATATGTCTGGCGAGGGCTGCGTGTACATGGCTGGGTCGAGCGGAGAAACAACATCGTTAGCCGTGTTCATGGGGAAACAGCAGATAAATGCGTCGTGTTCATGGGGAGGCAGCGGAATGCGGCGTGTTCGCCGGGAGAACAGCGAGCGTGTGGGAGCCAAGCGGCTGGGTCGGAATGGAATGCGTCGTCGTGTTCATCGGGAGGCTTGGATGGAATAGGCGATGGAAGCGAGGCACGGCATACCGCTGTGGAGAAACAGACCTCCTATGTTGGAGCAGGGTCCTGTTGATCGGAGGGGTTTGGCGTCTGCGTAAAGCAGAAGAAGCGGACCTCTCTACGGTCGAAGCAGGGGTCTGTTGATCGGGAGGGGTGTGGCGTCTTGCAAAAGCAGACGAAGCGGACCTCCTATGGTCAAAGGGGGTCTGTTGATCGGGAGGGTGTGGCGTACCGCCAAAGCAGACGAAAGCGGACCTCCTATGTTGGCAGAGTCTGTTGATCGGGAGGGTGTGGCGTACCGCCAAAAAGCAGATGAAGCGGACCTCCTATGTTAAGCAGCAAGTCTGTTGATCGGGAGGGGTGTGGCGTGCCGCAAAAGCGGACTTGTGTTGCGGCTCTACGGTCGAAAGCAGGGGTCTGTTCGCCGGGAGGGGTGTGGCGTGCCGCAAGCAGGACTCCACGGGATCTTTATTCATCTCCACCTTGACCTCCTCCGGCCTCCACGGGTTCCTGTTCATCCGGCCTCCACCTTGGCGCTTCTCCACGATTCTTGTTCAACCGCCCCTCCACCGTCTCTGTTCATCCAGCCCTCCACACCACGGGGTCTGTTCAACCACACCTCCACGGGCACCCTCCACCGTCTCTTGTTCATCGGCCCTCCACCACACCACGGGGTCTGTTCATCCAGAGCAACGCCACAGCTCCTTTGTTCATCAACCCCATAGCGCTCACTTTGTTCATCAATCGGTCGGCTTTAGTTAGCGGCGATGGCGAAGGAACTGCTTTCGATCGGGTTCGATTAACGACCATCGATCGATCGCTCGGGTTCGGTAAAAGCGTAGCTGCAAGTTCTGTCCTTTCGGTTCGATTAGAGCCCAACGCCTCGCTTCGGGTTCGATTAGAGCCAACGCCTACGCACACCTGCAGCAGCGTCGTGTCACGAGAAAGCAGCGCATCGCTTGGCCCCGACCTCCCACCCTAACAGGGAACTCCCAAAATTTGCCTCCCCTCGCTTCTACCACGGTTTTTCTATCATGGACGGCCCAAGGAATGTCATGCAGCTGCGTCTCCGGCCCGTCCAGGACGAAAAGCCCATTTTTTGTCATGATTTTTTGTCATAGAAGTAGGAGCCCACCACATATATGATGATACCGAGTTTTGTCACAATTATTGTCATAGAAGTGTCATATGTATGACAGAAAAAATTTCGTTTGGCCCAAAATGTCACGGATGTGTCTTTTTTTGTAGTGGATACAAGTCCAGGTCTTAACTCCTTGTAAGACAAATATTCCTCACGTCTTTCCTCTTAAACCGGCCCACCATAACATGAGCGGCCTATACGGGCCTTGGGCATTGTCGCCCGTCTGTCCCTTGCCGGGTTACCGATGAATCATAATGTTCGATCAGGTTGCTTGTAAACCGTCAAATGCACATCTTGAATTCATGCGGTGAATCGCCAAGTCCGACGGGTTATACTTCCGGCGGGTTACACCATGAGGTATATCCCGACATTAGCCCCAAGTTTAGCTTGGATTTATCCATAGTAAACTTATGCTTGAAAATAAACACAAGAACAAATTTGACGAGGTTGTGCTCCAGGTTAAGAATTCTTGTAAACTGGCACCTGATCATCCTTAAGTCCTTGTCATTTCCTCCTTTTAGAAAATCCGGGTCAATAGATCAGCTTCATAATCAATTTACTTGAGAATAAATATTGTAAATAAATAATCCATTTGAATCGGCCTTGATGCTCGACTTAACCAAAATGTTGGTCTTTGAAATATTCAAGCGATATTCAGCGGTTTGAAGCTGTAGAATTTGCCGAGCTATGACTTCCAAAATCACCGGTTATAAAACTGATAATTCTGGTTTATGATTGTTGCCAATGCGGTTCATGATTATTGTCAGCGTCGGTTCATGATTGTTTCAAGCGGTTCATGGCCGGGTTATGATTGTTGCGAAACCGGGTCAATCTGGTTAGAGTCAAAACTGAAAATTTTGGAAGATATTTCTCCCTTATATCCATATTACTGTAGCCCCCAAGTCTTGATCAGAACAAAGTGATGATTTGAGACTTATTTCCATATAATTATTGCCACTTTGAAGAAATCCATGTTGTTCATCTCAGTCACTAGTAAAAATTGAATACTCCATATATGTAGCCCCCAAGTGCCGGTTGTCATGCTTGCGACAACACAGGACTTATAATTATATACTCATAAAAACTTCAACCAGTGTAGCCCCCAAGGGCGGTCATTATGCAATAATGAGCAGGGACTTTATAAATATGATCACGTAGACTTGAACAATAACGTGTAGCCCCCAAGGGCCGGCTCTGTAAGATAATATTGAGCTGGTACTTTATGTATACTTCTTTGAGAAGAACATCATATAATGTAACCCCCATCATGGGGCTTGAACCCACGTCCACAAGGTTAAGAGCTTTGTGCTCTACCAACTGAGCAATAAACCTTCAATATAATGGATTAAGACTTGTATACCTTGAATTGTTGTGAGGAGCAATTGGTAGCCCCCAAGGGCAGGCTCATTACAATGGGATGAGTCGGGTCTTCAATAAGGTGAGCAAAAAATGACTTTGCATTAGCCCCCAAGTGTCATGGTGCATGCTTGCAGCGACATGAGACTTGCATATTTGATATAATCTCAACTTTGAATAATGTAGCCCCCAAGTACCGGGTCGTAAGCCTGCAGCGACTCGGGACTATTCCTTTCAATTGTATAATAAATCATATATGTTGATAACATAATAGCCATTGCGCTAAAGCGACTTTGAAACCTTAATCATAATACTGGTTATTAATAACCATAATAAAATCCCGCCATGTTGGCTATTGGAAGATTTGAATAATATAATCCAATGATTTATGAGCACATGATTCCAATGGCGCAATCCAAATATATACTGGCGATTTATAATCCCAAGCCAGTCCGGGTTAATAAACACTGGATAATTTATCATCATACTGGCGACTTATAGTCGAAAGCCAGGCCGGGTTAATAAACACTGGATAATTTATCATCATACTGGCGACTTATCATCTTAAATCAGGCGGGTTAATAAACACGGTGATTTATAATTATGCTTTATTCAACTTTGTTTACGCATACGGCAAGTTTAAAAGTGTCTGGCGGTTTACCGCGGAATGAATCATAATACCCAACATATAACTTTGGGTTGATAACCAAGGCTGCACTTAAGAATAATCAAATATGAAATATATCGTTACTGTGACATTGAATCACATCGTTGGTTGGCCAACTTTATTGTAGTAAAGGTGATAATCCCAATCTTAGTCTTGATAACTCCTTTCATATTGTGCGGTTTATGATAAAACCGTGCGGATTATAATAAACACCAGATTATTGAAGGAAATATGCCCTAGAGGCAATAATAAAGTTATTATTTATTTCCTTACATCATGATAAATGTTTATTATTCATGCTAGAATTGTATTAGCTTGGAAACATAATACATGTGTGAATATATAGACAAGCAGAGTGTCACTAGTATGCCTCTACTTGACTAGCTCGTTAATCAAAGATGGTTATGTTTCTAACCATAGACATGAGTTGTCATTTGATTAGCAGGATCACCTCATTAGGAGAATGATCTGATTGACATGACCCATTCCGTTAGCCTAGCACTTGATCGTTTAGTATGTTGCTATTGCTTTCTTCATGACTTATACATGTTCCTATAACTATGAGATTATGCAACTCCGTTTACGGAGGAACACCTTAGGTACTACCAAGCGTCAGCGTGGCTGGGTGATTATAAAGGAGTACTACAAGTGTCTCCAAAGGTACTTGTTGGGTTGGCGTATTTGAGATTAGGTTTTGTCACTCCGATTATGGGAGAGGTATCTGGGCCTTCTCGGTAATACACATCACATAAACCTTGCAAGCATCGCAACTAATGAGTTAGTTGTGAGATGATGTATTACGGAGCGAGTAAAGAGACTTGCGGTAGCGAAGATTGAACTAGGTATTGGATACCGCAAGCGATCGAATCTCAGACAAGTAACATACCGATGACAAAGGGAACAACGTATGTTGTTATCTTGGTCTGACGATAAAGATCTTACGTAGAATATGTAGGAACCAATATGGGCATCAGGTCCGCTATTGGTTATTGACGGAGATGTGTCTCGGTCATGTCTACGTGTTCTCGAACCGTAGGGTCCGCCGCTTAAGGTTTCGATGGCGGTTATATTATGAGTTTGTGTATTTTGATGTACGAAGGTTGTTGGAGTCCGGATATGATCACGGACATGGCGAGGAGTCTCGAAATGGTCGAGACATAAAGATTAATATATTGACGGATATATTTGGACACGGAAAGGTTAGGAGAAGTTTGGAGCTCAGGAGGTTACGGAACCCCGGGAGGTATATGGGCCTTATTGGGCCCATATAGGAATAAGGGAGAAGGAACAAGGGAGGCGCGCCCCCAAGCCCAATCGAATTGGGGAGGGGCGGCCCCTTCCTTCTCCTTCCCCTCTTCCTATTCCTACTACTAGTACTTATTCCTAAATGCTAGTACTCCTTCCTTTCCCCTCCAAGTGAAATAAGGAAAAGAGGAAACCTACTTGGAGTAGGTTTCCCCCTCCCATCAGTGCGCCCCCCTTGGTGGCGGCCACCTCCTCCCTCCCTCCTTTATATCACGGGGAGGGGGCACCTAGGACACACAAGTTGATCCTTGAGATCGTTCCTTAGCCGTGTGCTGGTGCCCCTCCACCATATTCCACCTCGGTCATATCGTGGCGGTGCTTGGCGAAGCCTGCGGCAGTGAAACATCAAGATCGTCCTGCCTTGCCGTCGTCTTGTGGAACTCCCCTCCCGAGCTTTGCTGGATCGAAGCCCGTGGGCGTCATCGAGCTGAGCGTGTGCCAAGAACTGGGAGGCGCCGAATGTGGCGCTGTGATCGGCTGGATCGTGAGGAGAACGTCTGACTACTTCCTCTCGTCATCATCGACTCGGAGGTGCGAATGCTTGGCGCTGGGATCGGCGAGGATCGCGAGGAGAAAATCGACTACTTCCTCTACGTTGTGATCGCTTCCGCTTCACGGTCTCACAGTGCGTAGACAACACTCTCCCCTCTCGTTGCTATGCCATCACCATGGTCACGTGTGTGCGTAGGAAATTTTTGAAATTACTGCGTTCCCCAGCGGTGGCATCCGAGCCTGGTTTTATGCGTTGATGTCATATGCACGAGTAGAACACAAGTGAGTTGTGGGCGATACAAGTCATACTACCTACCGGCATGTCATACTTTGGTTCAGCGGTATTGTGAGATGAAGCGGCCGGACCGACATTACAGCGTGCGCTTCTGGCGAGACTGGTTTCACCGTTCACGAGCATTAGGTGCTTAAAGGTGGCTGGCGGGTGTCTGTCTCTCTCACTTTAGTTGAACCGAGTGTGGCTCGCCCGGTCCTTGAGAAGGTTAAAGCGGAGTCTATTTGACGAAGTATCGTTGTGGTTTTGATGCGTAGGTAAGAGCGGTTCTTGCTCGGCCCGTAGCAGCCACGTAAAACTTGCAACAACAAAGTAGAGGGCGTCTAACTTGTTTTTGCAGGGCATGTTGTGATGTGATATGGTCAAGGCGTGATGCTATATTTTATTGTATGAGATGATCATGTTTTGTAACGAGTTATCGACAATGGCGAGAGCCATATGGTTGTCGCTTTATTGTATGAAATGCAAGCATACCTGTAATTGCTTTACTTTATCACTAAGCGGTAGCGATAATCGTAGAAGCAATAGATGGCGTGGCGACAACGATGCTACGATGGAGATCAAGGTGTCGGCGCCGGTGGCGATGGTGATCATGGCGGTGCTTGAGATGGAATCCTGGCGCCAAGATGATGATGGCCATATCATATCACTTATATTGATTGCATGTGATGTTTATCCTTTATGCATCTTATTTTGCTTTGATTAGTGGTAGCATTTTAAGATGATCTCTCACTAATTATCAAGAAGTGTTCTCCTGAGTATGCACCGTTGCCAAAGTTAAATCGTGCCCGGACACCACGTGATGATCGGGTGTGATAAGCTCTCGTCCATCTACAACGGGTGCAAGCCAGTTTTACTGCAGCGGAATACTCGGGTTAAACTTGTGAGCCTAGCATATGCAGATATGGCCTCGGAGCACCGCGACCGAAAGGTCGAGCGTGAATCATATAGTAGATATGATCAACATAGTGATGGTCACCATTGAAAACTACTCCATCTCACGTGATGATCGGTTATGGTTTAGTTGATTTGGATCACGTGATCACTTAGATGACTAGAGAGATGTACGTCTAAGTGGGAGTTCTTAAATAATATGATTAATTGAACTTAAATTTATCATGAACTTAGTCTGGTAGTATTTTGCAAATTATATTTGTAGATCAATAGCTCGCGTTGTTGCTTTCATATGTTTATTTTCATATGTTCCTAGAAAATTGTGTTGAAAAATGTTAGTAGCAATGATGCGGATTGGATCCATGATCTGAGGTTTATCCTCAATCTGCCTGGGAAGAATTATGTCCTTAATGCACCGCTGGGTAACGAGACCTATTGCAGGAGCGGATCACGAGCGTTATGAGCGTTTGGCTAGCTCAATATGATGACTACTTGATAGTTTAGTGCACCATACTTAACGGCTTAGAATCGGGACTTCAAAGGCGTTTTGAGCGTCATGGACCATATGAGATGTTCCAGGAATTGAAGTTAATATTTCAAGCAAATACCGAGTTGAGAGATATGAAGTCTCCAACAAGTTCTATAGCTAAAAGATGGAGGAGAATCGCTCAACTAGTGAGCATGTGCTCAGATTATGCGAATACTTCAATCGCTTGAATCAAGTGGGAGTTAATCTTCCGGATAAGATAGTGATTGACAGAATTCTCTAGTCACCATCACTAAGTTACTAGAACCGTGATGAACTATAGTATCTGAGGGGATAGCCGAAAGCGATTCCCGAGCTCTTACGTGATGTTGAAATCAGCGAAGGTAGAAATCAGAAAAGAGCATCAAGTGTTGATGATTGACAAGACCACTAGTCTCAAGGAAAGGGCAAAGGGAAGAAGGGAACTTCAAAAGGAGCGGCAAGCAAGTTGCTGCTTTCGGTGAAGAAGCCCAAGTCTGGACCTAAGCACGAGACTAAGTACTTTTGCTGCAATGGAACTGGTCCTTTGGAAGCGGAACTACCCTGAATATTTGGTGGATAAGAAGGATGGCAAAGTGAACAAAGGTATATTTGATATCTGATTATTGATGTGTATTTTACTAGTGTTCATAGCAACCCCTCGGTATTTGATCTTTGGTATAGTTGCTAAGAGTAGTAACTTGAAGCAGGAGTTCTGAATGAGCAGAAACTAGTTGAAGGGGAAGTGGCGATGAGTGTTGGAAGTAGTTCCAAGATTGATATGATCATCATCTTTTACCTCCCTATACTTTCGGGATTAGTGTGGAACCTAAATAAGTGTTATTTGGTGTTGAGCATAAATATGATTTGATCATGTTTATTGCAATCTGATTATTCATTTAAGTAAGAGAATAAATTGTTGTTACATTTACATGAATAAAACCTTATATAGTTACACACCCAATGAAAAAGGTTCATTGGATCTCGATCATAGTGATACACATATTCATAATATTGAAACCAAAAGATGCAAAGTTAATAATGATAGTGCAACTAATTTGTGGCCTTTGCCGTTTAGAGTCATATTGGTGTAAAAGCGCTTGAAGAAAACTCCATCTGATGGACTTTTGGAATCACTTGACTATGAATCATTTGATGCTTGCGAACCGTGCCTTTTGGGCAAGATGACTAAAACTCCATTCTCGGAACAATGGAACAAGCTCTTGACTTATTGGAAATAATACATACCGATGTATGCGATTCAATGAGTGTTGATGCTCGTGGCAAATATCGTTATTTTCGACCTTCACAAAATGATTTGAGCAGATATGGGTATATCTACTTGATGAAACATAAGTCTGAAATAATTGAAAAGTTCAAAGAATTTCAGAGTGAAGTGGAAAATCATCGTAACAAGAAAATAAAGTTTCTGCGATCTGATCGTGGAGATAAATATTTGAGATTCTGAGTTTTGTCTTCATTTGAAACAAAGTGAAATAGTTTAGCAACTCACGCCATATGGAACACCACAACATAATGGTGTGTCCGAAAGTCGTAACCGCACTTTATTGGATATGGTGCGATCTATGATGTCTCTTATCAATTTACCACTATCGTTTTGGGGTTATGCATTAGAGGCGGCTGCATTCACGATATAATAGGGCACCGTCTAAATCCCTTGAGGCGACACCGTATGAACTATGGTTTAACGGTAAACCTAAGCTGTATGTTTCTTAAAGTTTGGAAGTTGTGATGCTTATGTGAAAAAGTTTCATCTGATAAGCTCAAACCCAAATCGGAGAATGCGTCTTCATAGAATACCCAAAGGAAATTGTTGGGTATACCTTCTATCCACAGATCCGAAGGCAAAAACATTCGTTGCTTATAAAAGGATCCTTTCTAGAGAAGGAGTTTCTCTCGAAAGAAGTGAGTGGGAGGAAAGTGGAGCTTGATAAGGTAATTTGTACCTTCTCCCGAATTGGAAAGTATTTCATCACGGAAATCAGTTCGATGATTCCTACACCAATTAGTGAGGAAGCTAATGATGATGATCATGTAACTTCAGATCAAGTCACTACCGAATCCCGTAGGTAAACGAGTGAGATCCGCACCAAAGTGATACGGCAATCCTAATACGGAAGTCATGCTACTAGATCATGGCGAACCTACAAACTATGAAGAAGCGATGGTGAGCCCAGATTCGCTAAATGGCTAGAAGCCATGAAATCTGAGATGGGATCCATGTATGAAAACAAAGTGTGGACTTTGGTTGACTTGCGAGAATTGACAAGCAATAGAAAATAAATGGATCTTCAAGAGGAAGGCGGACGTTGATAGTAGTGTTACTATCTACAAAGCTCGACTTGTCGCAAAAAGGGTTTTTGACAAGTTCAAGGTGTTAACTACAATGAGATTTTCTCAACTGTAGCGATGCTTAAGTCTGTCCGAATCATGTTAGCAATTGCCACAATTTATGAAATTTGGCAAATGGATGTAAAACTGCATTCTGAATGGGTTTACGGAGGAAGAGTTGTATATGATGCAACGAGAAGGTTTTATCGATCCAAAGGGAGCTAACAAAGTGTGCAAGCTCCGGTGATCCATCTATGGACTGGTGCAAGCATCTCGGAGTTGGAATATACGCTTTGATAAGTTGATCAAAGCATATAGTTTATCTGAGACTTACGATTGAAGCTGTATTTACTAGAAAGTGAGTGGGAGCACTACAACATTTACGATAAGTATATGTGAATGACATATTGTAGATCGGAAATAATGTAGAATTGATACGCAAAGCATAAAGGAGTGTTTGAAAGGAGTTTTTCAAACAAAGACCTCGGTGAAGCTGCTTACATATTGAGCATCAAGATCTATAGAGATAGATCAAGGCGGCTTGATAAGTTTTTCAATGAGTACATACCTTGACAAGATTTTGAAGTAGTTCAAAATGGAACAGTCAAAGAAAGAGTTCTTGCACGTGTTACAAGGTGTCAAATTGAGTAAGACTCAAAACCCGACCACGGCGGAAGATAGAAAGAGAATGAAAGTCATTCCCTATGCCTTGGCCATAGGTTCTATAAAGTATGCCATCTTTGTGTACCAGATCTATTGTATACCCTACACCGAGTTTGGCAAGGGAGTACAATAGTGATCTAGGAGTAGATCCTTTGGACAGCGGTCAAAATTATCCTTAGTGGAATAAGGATATGTTTCTCGATTATGGAAGTGACAAAGGTTAAATGCGTAAAGGGTTACGTCGATGCAAGTTTTGACACCGATCTGGATGACTCTAAGTCTCGATCTAGATACATATTGAAAGTGGGAGCAATTAGCTAGAATAGCTCCTTGCGAACATTGTTGACATAGAAATTAGCAAAATACTTACGGATCTGAATGTAGCCAGACCCGTTGACTAAAAATATCTCACAAGCAAAACATGATCACACCTTAGTACTCTTTGGGTGTTAATCACATAGTGATGTGAACTAGATTACTGACTCTAGTAAACCCTTTGGGTGTTGATCACATATCGATGTGAACTATGGGTGTTAATCACATGGTGATGTGAACTATTGCACGTTAAATCACATGGCGATGTGAACTAGATTATTGACTCTAGTGCAAGTGGGAGGCTGAAGGAAATATGCCCTAGAGGCAATAATAAAGTTATTATTTATTTCCTTACATCATGATAAATGTTTATTATTCATGCTAGAATTGTATTAACCGGAAACATAATACATGTGTGAATATATAGACAAGCAGTGTCACTAGTATGCCTCTACTTGACTAGCTCGTTAATCAAAGATGGTTATGTTTCCTAACCATAGACATGAGTTGTCATTTGATTAACGGGATCACATCATTAGGAGAATGATCTGATTGACATGACCCATTCCGTTAGCCTAGCACTTGATCGTTTAGTATGTTGCTATTGCTTTCTTCATGACTTATACATGTTCCTATAACTATGAGATTATGCAACTCCCGTTTACGGAGGAACACCTTAGGTACTACCAAAGCGTCTGGCGTAAGCTGGGTGATTATAAAGGAGTACTACAGGTGTCTCCAAAAGGTACTTGTTGGGTTGGCGTATTTTGATATTAGGTTTTGTCCTCCGATTGTCGGAGAGGTATCTCTGGGCCTTCTCGGTAATACACATCACATAAGCCTTGCAAGCATCGCAACTAATGAGTTAGTTGTGAGATGATGTATTCTGAGCGAGTAAAGAGACTTGCCGTAACGAGATTGAACTAGGTATTGGATCTGACGATCGAATCTCGGGCAAGTAACATACCGATGACAAAGGGAACAACGTATGTTGTTATGCGGTGCGACCGATAAAGATCTTCGTAGAATATGTAGGAACCAATATGGGCATCCAGGTCCCGCTATTGGTTATTGACGGAGATGTGTCTCGGTCATGTCTACATTGTTCTCGAACCGTAAGGTCCGCACGCTTAAGGTTTCGATGGCGGTTATATTATGAGTTTGTGTATTTTGATGTACGAAGGTTGTTGAGTCCCGGATATGATCACGGACATGACGAGGAGTCTCGAAATGGTCGAGACATAAAGATTAATATATTGGGCGGATATATTTGGACACCGGAAAGGTTCCGGAGAAGTTTGGAGCTCAGGAGGTTCTAGGAACCCCGGGAGGTATATGGAGCCTTATTGGGCCCATATAGGAATAAGGGAGAAGGAACAAGGGAGGCGCGCCCCCAAGCCCAATCCGAATTGGGGAGGGCGGCCCCCCTTTCCTTTTCTCCTTCCCCTCTTCCTATTCCTACTACTAGTACTTATTCCTAAATGCTAGTACTCCTTCCTTTCCCTCCAAGTGAAATAAGGAAGAGAGGAAACCTACTTGGAGTAGGTTTCCCCCTCCCATGGTGCGCCCCCTTGGTGGCGGCCACCTCCTCCCTCCCTCCTTTATATCACGGGGAGGGGGCACCTAGGACACACAAGTTGATCCTTGAGATCGTTCCTTAGCCGTGTCTGGTGCCCCCTCCACCATATTCCACCTCGGTCATATCGTAGCGGTGCTTGGCGAAGCCTGCGGCAGTGAAACATCAAGATCGTCACTGCGCCGTCGTCTTGGCGGAACTCCCCTCCGGAGCTTTGCTGGATCGGAGCCCGTGGAGGCGTCATCGAGCTGAGCGTGTGCCAAGAACTCGGGCGCCGAATGCTGGCTGTGATCGGCTGGATCGTGAGGAGAACGTCTGACTACTTCCTCTCGTCATCATCGACTCGGAGGTGCGAATGCTTGGCGCTGGGATCGGCGAGGATCGCGAGGAGAAAGTACGACTACTTCCTATACGTTGTGATCGCTTCCGCTTACGGTCTCTGAGTGCGTAGACAACACTCTCCCTCTCGTTGCTATGCCATCACCATGGTCCTGTAATGCGTAGGAAATTTTTGAAATTACTGCGTTCCCCAGCAGTGGCATCCGAGCCTGGTTTTATCGTTGATGTCATATGCATGAGTAGAACACAAGTGAGTTGTGGGCGATACAAGTCATACTACCTACCGGCATGTCATACTTTGGTTCAGCGGTATTGTGAGATGAAGCGGCCCGGACCGACATTACTGGCGTGCGCTTCTGGCGAGACTGGTTTCACCGTTCACGAGCATTACGTGCTTAAAAGGTGGCTGGCGGGTGTCTGTCTCTCACTTTAGTTGAACCGAGTGTGGCTACGCCGGTCCTTGAGAAGGTTAAAGCGGAGTCTATTTGTGAAATATCGTTGTGGTTTTGATGCGTAGGTAAGAGCGGTTCTTGCTCAGCCCGTAGCAGCCACGTAAAACTTGCAACAACAAAGTAGAGGACGTCTAACTTGTTTTGCAGGGCATGTTGTGATGTGATATGGTCAAGGCGTGATGCTATATTTTATTGTATGAGATCATGTTTTGTAACGAGTTATCGGCAATGGCGAGGAGCCATATGGTTGTCGCTTTATTGTATGAAATGCAAGCATACATAATTGCTTTACTTTATCACTAAGCGGTAGCGATAGTCGTAGAAGCAATAGATGGCGTAAGCGACAACGATGCTACGATGGAGATCAAGGTGTCGGCGCCCGGTGGCGATGGTGATCATGGCGGTGCTTGGAGATGGAGATCATGGCGCAAGATGATGATGGCCATATCATATCACTTATATTGATTGCATGTGATGTTTATCCTTTATGCATCTTATTTTGCTTTGATTAGCGGTAGCATTTTAAGATGATCTCTCACTAATTATCAAGAAGTGTTCTCCACGAGTATGCACCGTTGCCAAAGTTCGTCGTGCCCGGACACCACGTGATGATCGGGTGTGATAAGCTCTCGTCCATCTACAGCGGGTGCAAGCCAGTTTTGCACACGCGGAATACTCAGGTTAAACTTGGCGAGCCTAGCATATGCGAGATATGGCCTCGAACACGGAGACCGAAAGGTCGGCGTGAATCATATAGTAGATATGATCAACATAGTGATGTTCACCATTGAAAACTACTCCATCTCACGTGATGATCGGTTATGGTTTAGTTGATTTGGATCACGTGATCACTTAGATGACTAGAGAGATGTCTGTCTAAGTGGGAGTTCTTAAGTAATATGATTAATTGAGCCATCAAGTGTAGACGGCGATTGATAATATATGATAATTTGCCTCCATTTTGTTGAAAGAAAACCGGGCTACCCAAGCTGTGACTTGCTCATACTCAATAAATAGCTCATGCAGACAGGTGCGGCCTAGTATGTTGATGTAGACCAGGCCGCGAGAGACGGACAGCAAAGACGACCGCAGCATCAGAGGCAGCTCGGACAGATGAGTCGGCCGCATGTCACGGCATTGCAAGCCGGTGCAGATGGGGAAAATCAGCACTGGTGTTGTAAACCGGCAGACGAGGCGAGTTAATGTAGTTCGGGTCATGAGGCGGCGGCTTTGTCACGGAATATTATCGTAAAGGCGGAATATTATCGCCGGGCGGAATATTATCAACCCGTGCTCCATACCCGTGGTATCAACCACATTTGTAATGAATAATGATCCTGTATAAGAATATACAAATCAAAGTAATTTGTTCTTTGATAGAAACAATATATGCTAATAAAATAAGTTTAGAGAGATATCACCTGATATATTTGGATAAATGATGATCCGTATATACCTTCCTTGGATAGTCTGCATCTTTCTTGATAACTGAGGCGCCAACTGTCGTGGAATTGTCACGGCAGATGTCCTAGTGTGAGGACTTAGTTGTGAGGCCAACGCATCTATGTGGTAGCTTGGGAGGGGTTGAGCGGAATCGAGAGACGCAACACAAGACAAGGATTTAGACAGCTTCGGGCCCTGGGAAACATCATCCGGAATAGCCCTACATGATGTTTGTGGCTAGGTCTCATTATCATCACGAGGGAGTCGCCGTAAACCGGCTCTCCTAGTTATGTCTAGCCCTAGAGATTGTTTCTTCTTCCTCCTCTCTCTATTTGGGGATCCCTGCCCCTCCTTATATATGTTGAAGGGGCGAGTTACATGTGGAGTCCTATTAGGATTAGGACTAGTCTATCTCTAATACAAACGGATACAAGTCCAAGTCTTAACTCCTTGTAAGACAAATATTCCTCACGCCTTTCCTCTTAAACCGGCCCACCATAACATGACTCGGCCTTCTGGGCCTTGGGCCTTGTCACCGTCTGTCCCACCCGCCGGGTTACCAGTGAATCATAATGTTCAGTCAGGTTGCTTGTAAACCGTCTGGTCTGTGCGGGTCGCCGGTGAATCGCCAAGTCCGGCCGGGTTACACCGCGGGGTATATCCCCGACAAAAACCGTGATATAAAAGGAATTAAGGAGACACAAAAGCTCAAGCTTGGTGATGCCCAAGGCATCCCAAGATAATATTTCAAGAAGTCTCAAGCATCTAAGCTCGGGGATGCCCCGGTAGGCATCCCACCTTTCTTCTTCAACAAATTATCGGTTAGTATCGGTTGAACCTAAGTTTTTTTTGCTTATTCACATGATATGTGCTATCCTTGAAATGTCATTTTATTTTCATCTTGCTTGCTGTTTTAATAAAATACTTAGATCTGAAATTTTTAAATAAGAGAGAGTTCTCACATAGCTATCTATTTACTTAACTACTCATTTGATCTTCACTTATATCTTTTTGGAGTAGTTTGTCATTTACTCTTGTGTTTCACTTGTATCCTATGAGTAAATTGTTGAATGAATTGAATATCATGAAGTTGAAATCATATCAGGCCTAGTGGTAGCTTCACATTGGGTATAGAAAGTGAAATCCTTTGAGGCTTGACAATCACAATTTTGGTCATACAAGTAATTCACGAATAATTAGTATAAGGAAGAGAACTTTCACATGCAAATACACTATCATGGAAATCTTTTGTGACTGTGAGCCCCCATCAAAATATTATATGCGAAAATTGTTGACGTTGGACAAGGAATACAACGTAACGATTTATGTTTGCTCATATTCACATAGAAGTCATATTGTCATAGATCCTTCAACATGTGGTGCTTGCCCCCCATCTTTGCTAGCCAAAAATTCCGACCAAGTAGAGATACTACTTGTGCATCCAAAAACCCTTAAACCCAAATCTTATTTTCAATAGTCCACCATACCTACCTAGGGATTGAGAAAGATCCCTCAAGTAAGTTTTCATTGGTGCAATAAGGCAATAAAAATTGCTTCTAAAAATGTAAGATCATTTAGTGTAAGAGAAAATTAAGCGTTGTACGAACTTGGATGGAAAAGAATAAAAGTGACACACTACATAATAAAAGTTGTCATCTTAAGGGGCAATACAACATGATGTTCTTTTGCACTAAGGGATTGAGAATACAAACAAATAAGCGCATGGCAACCTCTGCTTCCCTCTACGAAGGGACTTTCTTTTACTTTTATGTATTTACTTTTACGCAAAGAGTCAAAGTTTTCTCTCTATTCCTTTTTATTTTTCTCTTTTGGCAAGCATCATGTGGTGAGGAAAGATCTAGGCACATATGTCCATTTGAATATGGGTAGCATGAGTTATTATTGTTGACATCACCCTTGAGGTGAATACGTTGGGAGGCAAAACAATAAGCCCCTATCTTTCTATGTGTCCGGTTGAAACATTTTGCTCATGTGTATGCGGTGAGTGTTAGCAATCGTAGAAGACTATATGATGGTTGAGTATATGGAGCTCTTACTTAAACTCTGTTGAATAAGTTGAATTGCAATTGCTTGGTGACTAAGAGCATAGGTTGTTGAGTTTCAAGAGAGTTCATTGTTTGAACCTTAACATGTGAATTGGTTGCTACTATGACATGAGAAGTTTTATAAGAAATAATTGCTATTATGGTGCTAGGAAAAGTGATTGAAATTGTCATTGATCAAACTTGTGCACTTTGCTAGAATTCACACTTCATAAATTATTTCTTTTATCATTTACTTACTCGAGGACGAGTAGGAATTAAGCTTGGGGATGCTGATACGTCTCTAATGTATCTATAATTTATGAAGTATTCATGTTGTTATTTTATCATTCTTGGATGTTTTACAATCATTTTATAGCAACTTTATATCATTTTTTGGGACTAACCTATTGACCCTGTGCCCAGTGTCAGTTGCTTATTTTTGCTTGTTTTTTACATCGCAGAAAATCAATATCAAATGGAGTCCAAACACCGCGAAACTCCACGGAGATTTTTTATGGGCCAGAAGACTCCCGATGGGCCAAAGCAGCACCTGGGGGTGCCCCGAGGGGGGCACAACCCACCAGGGCACGCCAGCCCCCCTGGCGCGCCCAGGTGGGTTGTGCCCACCTCGGTGGCCTCCCGTACCCCTTTGCACTATAAATTCCCAAATATTCCGAAACCCTTCGGGGTTACCCTAGAACAGAAGTTCCGCCGCCGCAAGGTCTCTGTATCCATGAAAACCAATCTAGACCCCGTTCCAGCATCCTACCGGAGGGGGGAATCATCTCCGGTGGCCATCTTCATCATCCCGGCGTCCACCACGATGAGCAGGGAGTAGTCCACCCTCGAGGTTGAGGGTTTGTACCAGTAGCTATGTGTTTAATCTCTCTCTCTCTCTCTCTCTCGTGATCTATATCATGGGCTTTGTTAATATAGTCGGATCATTTGATGTTTCTCCCATCTATACTCTTGTTGTGATGAATTGAGTCTTTACCCTTTGAAGTTTTGTCTTGTCGGATTGAATATTCAGAGATGAGAACACATGATATATGTCTTGCGGTATGAATATTTGAGGTGACAATTGGGGTATCATATTGATTCACTTGATATGTGTTATGGCATTCAACTCACGGATTCCCGCGGTGATATTGGGGTAATCTATGCATAGGAGTTGCTGCATGTTTTATTTTTTCTCCGATAGAAACTTGGGGTCTCCTTGTAGTTCTTTGTGTGGATTGAGTATTATGAATATGAATATGCTTTGGTGTTATTCTAGTACGAACTCTAGGACAGATCGAACGAAAAAAATAGCTTTGCGTTATTTTAGTACGAACTCTTGAATAGATCGAGGAGGGGGAAGACCAGCTTCTATCGGATGCTTGAAAGTCAAAGAAATCGCCGGCGCTTTGTGGGAAACAGAGATCGAGAACCAAGTCAAAGAAATGTTGAAAGTTGGGCTAATAACTCCAAGCATCCGCCCCTTATCATCGTCGGTGCTGTTAGTCAAGAAGAAAGATCTGACCTGGAGATTCTGCGTGGATTTTCGACATCTGAATGCCATCAAGTCAAGAACACATATCCCTTACCGATCATTGACGAACTGCTCGACGAACTAGCAGGTTCCAAATGGTTCTCGAAGCTCGACCTGCGAGTGGGATACCACCACATCAGGCTGCGACCAGAAGATGAAGAAAAGACAGCATTTAAAACGCATCAGGGGCACTTCCAGTTCTGAGTGCTTTCATATGGAGTGACAGGTGGACCAGCCACGTTCCAAGGAGGCATGAACACAATGTTTGGACCACTACTACGCAAGGGGGGTTTAGTTTTCATGCATGATATCTTGATGCATTCAGCCACCTTCTCCGACCATCTTCTTCTGCCACGACAAGTTCTCACAATACTGAAGGCAAATGACCTGCGAGCAAAACTCTCCAAATGCACATTTGCGCAGAACAGCATCTCGTACATGGGGCACCAGATCAGTGATGCAGGAGTCTCAACACTGCCCGACAATATTCAGGCGGTGACAACATGGCCGCAGCCAGCATCAGTGAAAGAGTTGCGCGGGTTTCTTGGGCTAGCCGGGTATTACCGCAAATTTGTGAGAAACTTTGGCATCATCAGCTGTCCCCTCATAGATCTTCTCCGCAAGAACTCACTATTCGTATGGACGAACGTCACCGAAGAGGCGTTCCAAGAACTCAAACGAGCACTGATCCAAGCCCCGGTGCTGGCATTACCGGATTTCTCGAAGAAGTTGGTGGTGGAGACTGACGCAAGTGCTACCGGAGTGGGGGCAGTCCTAATGCAAGAGGCGGATCCAGTGGCTTATTTGAGCAAGGCCCTTTGCCCGCGGAACCTGGGCCTCTCAGCATATGAGAAGGAGTGTTTGGCGCTGTTGTTGGCGATTGACCATTGGCGACCATACCTCCAACACGCAGAGTTCCTGATCCGCATCGATCAAAAAGCTTGCTCAACCTTACCGATCAGTGCTTGAATACCCTAATTCAACAGCGTGCGTTTACCAAATTGGTGGGACTGCAATTTTGTATCCAGTACAAGGCAAGGCCGTTGAATCGAGCCGCAGATGCACTGTCGAGACGCCGGCATGAGCAACCTACAGAACTGAATGCAGTGTCAGTGTGCAGACCAGTGTGGCTGGACGCAATTGTGGCCGGCTATCAACAGGATCCGATTGCGCTGCAGAAACTCGCGCAGCTGGCAGTCAATCCGGATGCTGAGAGCGGCTTTACCTTGAAGGAAGGTGTGATTCGTGATCACGACCATGTGTGGATTTCCGAGGACAAGGACACACAACAGCCCATCATCAATCGCTGCATGACAGTGCAATGGGGGGACACTCGGGATTCCATGCTACCTACAATCGAATCCGACGGCTCTTCTCATGGAAAGGGATGAAAGAGATGATCAAAACCTTCGTCCGCTCTTGCTCCATTTCTCAGCAAGCCAAGACGGAGCGCAAGTCGCCGGCAGGACTGCTGCAGGCTTTGCTAAATCCAAAGAAACCTTGGGCAGTGATCTCGCTGGACTTCATTGAAGGATTGCCAACGCCAGGTGGCTTCGACGTGATATTTGTCGTCATCGACAAGTTCTCAAAATACACACACTTCCTGCCGCTCAAGAACCCATTCACAGCCTTGCAAGTGGCGACAGTGTTCATGCGCAACATATACAAGCCGCACAACTTACCAATGGCCATTATCTCAGACCGTGACCGCATCTTCACAAGCAGCATTTGGCAAGAACTCTTCAAACTCTCACAAACATAGTTACGCCTCAGCTCATAGTATCACCCCCAGACGGATGGGCAGACAGAGCGAGTCAACCAATGTGTGGAGACCTATCTCAGGTGTGCAGTGCACGCGTGTCCCAAAAACTGGTTTAAATGGCTCTTCCTGGCTGAATATTGGTATAACACTTGCTTTCACTCTGCACTGGGGCGTACGCCATTCGAAGTGATCTACGGGCATTTGCCTCGAGAATTTGGTGTGATCCAAGTGGAAGAATGCATAGTGCCGGACACAGCGGCAGCATGGTGAAGGAGAGAGATTATGCACGAGTTGTTACAGCGACATCTGAAACAGGCTCAAGACATGATGAAAAGCAGGCAGATAAGCACAGGACAGACAAGCAGTTCGCTGTGGGAGACTCGGTATGCTTACGCCTACAACTATACATTCAGTCA
The DNA here is from genome assembly GCA_021605145.1 of Aegilops bicornis. Taxonomy (NCBI): domain Eukaryota; kingdom Viridiplantae; phylum Streptophyta; class Magnoliopsida; order Poales; family Poaceae; genus Aegilops; species Aegilops bicornis. The sequence continues at coordinate 127,279,389 of CM038670.1, read as the reverse complement.
TCACTTGCACAACGACCGTACCAAAAACTAGCTTTCCGGTACTATGGACCATACAAGATCATCGGGCGCGTGGGAGCGGTGGCCTACAAGTTGCAACTTCCGGCGTGGAGCAAAATACATAATGTGGTGCACGTGTCCCAACTCAAGCAAGCAGTCGGGGTGGACATGCCAATCGCAGGTTCGCTCCCTCCTGATAACACCACTCTTCAGGCCTTGCATGTTCCTTGCAGCATCCTCGACGATCAGTATGGTGGCGCGTCAAGTACCACCAGGCGCGTGCGGGTGCTCTGGGACAACCTGCCAGCATCCATGGCAACTTGGGAAGACCCGGACGAGCTTCGTCGCCGTTTTCCAGCAGCACCGGCTTGGGGGCAAGCCGGCTCACAAGGAGGGGAGAATGCAGCAGTGGAACCCACGGTCAGCGACCCAGACAAGCCAGGAACCGAACCAGCCAAGGAAGGACCGAGCCAGGAGGAGTGGCTGAGTCGAGTGGTGTATTAAGGGGCCAAGTGTGGCCAGTTGTAAGGCATGATGTGATTTAATCGAACCAAACAGAAAGAAGATGATCTTCCTCCTCCTTATCCCCTTCCTCTCCCCTCGTCTCACCTACTCCCTCCTGCGTCTTCCCCCTCCTCAGATCCATAGGTTAGATCGGTCCCCTTACAGTTGAGCACTTAATTAATTGAACATTCCTGATGCGAGATTATGGCTTGCTGAACTGATGGAGGCTGCGAAAGAAGAAGGGTTTGTGAAGATTCTGGTAACTCTATGGACAATCTGGTGGGTGAGACGGAAAGCTATCAATGAGAAGGAATTTCAGTCACCACTGTCCATCTTCAGTTCCATCTAGAAATATATTGCAGACTTGGCTCTCGTACCAAACTGGACGCCCACAAGAGCGCCTGAAACTAGCAGTCGATCTGCCGGGGGCGTGCATACCCTAAGGACATGGTCGCCCCCTCAGCAGGGATATATGAAGCTGATGGTTGATGCTGCAATATCACGACATGGCAATAGGGGAGCAATTGCAGTGGTGTGCAGGGACGTGCAAGCAATATACCATGGGTCTTCGGCTGTCATCTTTCAAGACATGGTTGATATCTACTACACAACCTTCTTCTTGTAGACGTTGTTGGGCATGCAAGTGCACAGGTTTGTAGGACAGTAGCAAATTTCCCTCAAGTGGATGACCTAAGCTTTATCAATCCGTGGGAGGCGTAGGATGAAGATGGTCTCTCTCAAGCAACCACGCAACCAAATAACAAAGAGTCTCTTGTGTCCCCAACACACCCAATACAATGGTAAATTGTATAGGTGCACTAGTTCAGCGAAGAGATGGTGATACAAGTGCAATATGGATGGTAGATATAGGTTTTTGTAATCTGAAAATATAAAAACAGCAAGGTAACAAGTGGTAAAAAGTGGCGTAAGCGGTATTGCAATGATAAGAAACAAGGCCTAGGGTTCATACTTTCACTAGTGCAAGTTCTCTCAACAATAATAACATAGATAGATCATATAACAATCCCTCAACATGCAACAAAGAGTCACTCCAAAGCCACTAATAGCGGAGAACAAGCGTAGAGATTATGGTAGGGTACGAAACCACCTCAAAGCTATTCTTTCGGATCGATCTATAAAAGAGTTAGTACTAGAATAACACCTTAAGACACAAATCAACCAAAACCCTAATGTCACCTAGATACTCCATTGTCACCTCAAGTATCTGTGGGCATGATTATACGAGATGCATCACACAATCTCAGATTCATCCAACCAACATAAAATTACTTCAAAGAGTGCCCCAAAGTTTCTACCGGAGAGTCAAGAACGCGGCGCCAACCCCTATGCATAGGTTCATGGGCGGAACCATAAGTTGGTCACCAAAACATACATCAAGTGGCACATGATATCCCATTGTCACCACAGATAAGCACGGCAAGACATACATCAAGTGTTCTCATAAAAGACCCAATCCGATAAGATAACTTCAAAGGGGAAAACTCAATTCATCACAAGAGAGTAGAGGGGGAGAAACATCATAAGATCCAACTACAATAGCAAAGCTCGGGATACATCAAGGTCGTGCCATAGAGGGAACACGAGAGAGAGAGAGATCAAACAAATAGCTACTGGTACATACCCTCAGCCTCGAGGGTGAACTACTCCGTCCTCGTCATGGAGAGCGCTGGGATGATGAAGATGGCCACCGGTGATGGGTTCCCCCCTCCAATGAGGTGCCGGAGCAGGGGTCCCGATTGGTTTTGGTGGCTCACGGAGGCTTGCGGCGGCTGAACTCCGATCTATCTTCTGTTACGGAAGTTTTAGAATGCACGTAGGTATATATGGGTGAAAGGAGTACGTCGGTGGACCGAAGGGGGGGCACGAGGCAGGGGGCGCGCCCCCCACCCTCGTGAGCACCTAACTTCTTTCCTGACGTGCACTCCATGTCCATCGGGTGGCTTTCCTTCCAAAAATAACTTCTCTAGTTGATTTCATTCCGTTTTGACTCCGTTTGATATTCCGTTTCTTCAAAACACTAAAATAGGCATAAAACAGCAAATCTGGGATGGGCCTCCGGTTAATAGGTTAGTCCCAAAAATAATATAAAAGTGGATAATAAAGCCCAATATTGTCTAAAACAGTAGATAATATAGCATGGAGCAATCAAAAATTATAGATACGTTGGAGACGTATCAAGCATCCCCAAGCTTAATTCCTGCTCGTCCTCGAGTAGGTAAATGATAAAAAAGATAATTTTTATGTGGAATTCTAGTTGGCATAATTTCAATGTAATTCTTCTTAATTGTGGTATGAATATTCAGATTCGAAAGATTCAAGACAAAGGTTTAATATTGACATAAAAATAATAATACTTCAAGCATACTAACAAAGCAATCATGTCTTCTCAAAATAGCATGGCCAAAGAAAGTTATCCCTACAAAATCATATAGTCTGGTTATGCTCTATCTTCACCACACAAAGTATTTAAATCATGCACAACCCGATGACAAGCCATAGCGATTGTTTCATACTTTTGACATTCTCAAACTTTTTTCAATCTTCACGCAATACATGAGCGTGAGCCATGGACATAGCACTTATAGGTGGAATAGAATGGTGGTTGTGGAGAAGACAAAGGAGAAGATAGTCTCACATCAACTAGGTGTATCAACGGGCTATGGGGATGCCCATCAATAGATATCAATGTGAGTGAGTAGGGATTGCCATGCAACGGATGCACTAGAGCTATAAGTATGTGAAAGCTCAACAAAAGAAACTAAGTGGGTGTGAATCCAACTCGCTTGCTCCAAGAAGACCTAGGGCATTTTGAGGAAGCCCATCATTGGAATATACAAGCCAAGTTCTATAATGAAAGATTCCCACTAGTATATGAAAGTGACCACATAAGAGACTCTCTGTCATGAAGATCACGGTGCTACTTTGAAGCACAAGTGTGGTAAAAGGATAGTAGCATTGCCCCTTCTCTCTTTTTCTCTCATTTTTTTATTTTTTTATATTTTTTTATTTGGGCCTTTTCTCTTTTTTATGGCCTCTTTTTTTTATTTTTTTTATTTTTCGTCTGTAGTCTCATCCCGACTTGTGGGGGAATCATAGTCTCCATCATCCTTTCCTCACTGGGACAATGCTCTAATAATGATGATCATCACACTTTTATTTACTTACAACTCAATACTTAGAACAAGATATCAAAGGAAAGTATTACGCGCATGCTCCTAGGGGGATAGATTGGTAGGAAAAAACCATCGCTCGTCCCCGACCGCCACTCATAAGGAAGACAATCAATAAATAAATCATGCTCCGACTTCATCACATAACGGTTCACCATACGTGCATGCTACGGGAATCACAAACTTCAACACAAGTATTCTCAAATTCACAACTACTCAACTATCATGACTTTAATATCACCATCTTCATATCTCAAAACAATTATCAAGCATCAAACTTCTCATAGTATTCAACACACTCATAAGAATTCTTACAAATCTTGTATGCTTAGCATATTATTATTATTTAAGAAAATTACCATGCTATTTAAGACTATCAAAATAATATAAGTGAAGCATGTGAGTTCATCTATTTCTTCAAAATAAAACCACCATTGTGCTCTAAAAGATATAAGTGAAGCACTAGAGCAAACAACAAACTACTCCGAAAGATATAAGTGAAGATCAATGAGTAGTTGAATAATTATGCAACTATGTGAAGACTCTCCCATTTAATAATTTCAGATCTTGGTATTGTATTCAAACAGCAAGCAAAGCTAAATAAAACTACATTGCAAGGATAGCACAACTCATGTGAAGAAGCAAAAACTTAGGTTCAACCGATACTAACCAATAGTTGTTGAAGAAGAAAGATGGGATGCCTACCAGGGCATCCCCAAGCTTAGATGCTTGAGACTTATTGAAATATTATCTTGGGGTGCCTTGGGCATCCCCAAGCTTGAACTTTTGTGTCTCATTAATTCCTCTCATATCATGGTTTCTCTTTTTATCAAAAGCTTCATTCACAACAAACTCAACAAGAACTCGTAAGATAGGTTAGTATAAACCAATGCAAAACCCTATCATTTTCTACTATAACAAATCACTAACATTATTATTCAACATTGCATACTAAATGCCTCTGCATATTTAATACTCCTATCCTCAAATAGAATCATTAAACAAGCAAACATATGCAAACAATGCAAACATAACAGCAATCTGCCAAAACATTACAGTCTGTGAAGAATGCAAGAGTATCAATACTTACCTAACTCCAAAAATTATGAACTAAAATTCCCACTGTAATAAATTTATCAGAGCTCAATATGCAAAAATATTCAACATTATACCACTCTCTGACTTTTCTAGGGAATTTTTGCAACAGCGGTTAAGTTTCTGTTTTCAAACAGCAACATGTATACTAGCAAAATAAGCATGGCAAAGGCTATGCTTGAATTTTTTATTGAAACTAAAGATGCAAAAAATTAATCTAATTAACAGCAAGCAAATCTAAAAGAAATTAAAATGACGCTCCAAGCAAAACACATATCATGTGGTGAATAAAAATATAGCTCCAAGTAAAGTTACCGATGAACATAGACGAAAGAGGGGATGCCTTCCGGGGCATCCCCAAGCTTAGGCTCTTAGTTGTCCTTGAATATTACTTTGGGGTACCTTGGGAATCCCCAAGCTTAGGATCCTACCACTCCTTATTCCATAGTCCATCGAATCTTTACCCAAAACTTGAAAACTTCACAACACAAAACTTAACAGAAAACTCGTGAGCTCCGTTAGCGAAAGAAAAGAAAACACCACTTCAAGGTACTGTAATGAACTCATTCTTTATTTATATTGGTGTTAAACCTACTTTATTCCAACTTCTCTATGATTTATAAACTATTTTACTAGCCATAGAGTCATCAAAATAAGCAAACAACATAATGAAAACAGAATCTGTCAAAAACAGAACAGTCTGTAGTAAGCGGTAACTAACGCAAACTTATGGAACTCCAAAAATTCTAAAATAAATTGGTGGACCTGAGGAATTTGTCTAGTAATCATCTTCAAAAATAATCAACTAAATAGCACTATCCAGTAAAAATTTCTAGCTAATCTCGTGAGCGCTAAAGTTTCTGTTTTTAACAGCATGATAATAAAGACTTTACCCAAGTCTTCCCAAAGGTTCTACTTGGCACGAACACTAATTAAAACACAAAACCACATCTAAACAGAAGCCAGATGGATTATTTATTCCTAAACAGAACCAAAAAAACAAGAAACTAAAATAAAATTGGGTTGCCTCCCAACAAGCGTTATCGTTTAACGACCCTAGCTAGGCATAATGATTTCAATGATGCTCACATAAAAGATAAGAATTGAAACATAAAGAGAGCATCATGAAGAATATGACTAGAACATTTAAGTATAACCCACTTCCTATGCATAGGGATTTTGTTAGCAAACAACTTATGGGAACAATAATCAACTTGCATAGGAAGGTAAAACAAGCATAACTTCAAGATTTTAAGCACATAGAGAGGAAACTTGATATTATTGCAATATGTAGAAGCATATGATCCTCTCTCATAATAATTTTCAGTAGCATCATGAATGAATTCAACAATATAACCAGCACCTAAAGCATTCTTTTCATGATCTACTTGCATAGAAATTTTACTACTCTCCACATAAGCAAATTTCTTCTCATGAATAATAGTGGGAGCAAACTCAACAAAATGACTATCATGTGATTGAAAATTAAGATCAAGATGACAAGTTTCATGGTTATCATTATTCTTTAAAGCATACGTGTCATCACAATAATCATCATAGATAGGAGGCATGCTTTCATCATAGTAAATTTGCTCATCAAAGCTTGGGGTACAAATATATCATCTTCATCAAACATAGCTTCCCCAAGCTTGTGGCTTTGCATATCATTAGCATCATGGATATTCAAGGAATTCATACTAACAACATTGCAATCATGCTCATCATTCACATATTTCATGCCAAGCATTCTATGTAATTCTTCTTGTAGCACTTTGGCACAATTTTCTTTTCCATCATACTCACAAAAGATATTTAAAAGGTGAAGCGTATTTGGCAAACTCAATTCCATTTTTTGGTAGTTTTTTTATAAACTAACTAGTGCTAAAACAAGAAAAAAAGATTCAATTGCAAGATCTAAATATATACCTTCACTTACCTAGCCTCCCCGGCAACGGCGCCAGAAAAGAGCTTGATGTCTACTACACAACCTTCTTCTTGTAGACGTTGTTGGGCCTGCAAGTGCACATGTTTGTAGGACAGTAGCAAATTTCCCTCAAGTGGATGACCTAAGGTTTATCAATCCGTGGGAGGCATAGGATGAAGATGGTCTCTCTCAAGCAACCCTGCAACCAAATAACAAAGAGTCTCTTGTGTCCCCAACACACCCAATACAATGGTAAATTGTATAGGTGCACTAGTTTGGCGAACAGATGGTGATACAAGTGCAATATGGATGGTAGATATAGGTTTTTGTAATATGAAAATATAAAAATAGCAAGGTAACAAGTGGTAAAAGTGAGCGTAAACGGTATTGCAATGATAGGAAACAATGCCTAGGGTTCATACTTTCACTAGTGCAAGTTCTCTCAACAATAATAACATAGATAGATCATATAACAATCCCTCAACATGCAACAAAGAGTCACTCCAAAGCCATTAATAGCGGAGAACAAGCGTAGAGATTATGGTAGAATGCGAAACCACCTCAAAGCTATTCTTTCGGATCGATCTATAAAAGAGTTCGTACTAGAATAACACCTTAAGACACAAATCAACCAAAACCCTAATGTCACCTAGATACTCCATTGTCACCTCAAGTATCCGTGGGCATGATTATACGATATGCATCACACAATCTCAGATTCATCCAACCAACATAAAAGTACTTCAAAGAGTGCCCCAAAGTTTCTACCGGAGAGTCAAGAACGTGTGCCAACCCCTATGCATAGGTTCATGGGCGGAACCCGCAAGTTGGTCACCAAAACATACATCAAGTGGCACATGATATCCCATTGTCACCACAGATAAGCACGGCAAGACATACATCAAGTGTTCTCATAAAAGACTCAATCCGATAAGATAACTTCAAAGGAAACTCAATTCATCACAAGAGAGTAGAGGGGGAGAAACATCATAAGATCCAACTACAATAGCAAAGCTCGGGATACATCAAGATCGTGCCATAGAGGAACACGAGAGAGAGAGATCAAACACATAGCTACTGGTACATACCCTCAGCCCCGAGGGTGAACTACTCCCTCCTTGTCATGGAGAACGCCAGGATGATGAAGATGGCCACAGGTGAGGGTTCCCCCTCCGTGAGGTCTTAGGAACAGGGTCCCGATTGGTTTTGGTGGCTCTGGAGGCTTGCGCGGCTGAACTCCCGATCTATCTTCTGTTACGGAAGTTTTAGGAGTACGAGGTATATATGGGTGAAAGAATGCGTCGATTGGACGAAGGGGGGCCCACGAGGCAAGGCGCGCCCCCACCCTCGTGAGCACCTCCCTTCTTTCCCGACAGCACTCCAAGACCATCGGGTGGCTTTCCTTCCAAAAATAACTTCTCCGATTGATTTCGTTTCGTTTTGACTCCGTTTGATATTCCTTTTCTTGAAACACTAAAATAGGCATAAAGCGACAAATCTGGCTGGGCCTCCGGTTAATAGGTTAGTCCCAAAAATAATATAAAAGTGGATAATAAAGCCCAATATTGCCTAAAACAGAAGATAATATAGCATGGAGCAATCAAAAATTATAGATACGTCGGAGACGTATCAATGGTGCAACCTGAGTGTTTGGAGGCGATGGCGGTGAGTGAAGCTCTCGTGTTAGCCTCAGATCTCTACATCGACAAGATTTTAGTATCAATTGACTGTATGTCTACTGTCAACCATTTCAAGGGCAATTACCTCGGACCAAATGCAGCAATCATATATGAAATAGAGGAGAAGATGGGAGAGTTTGCAGGTGCTGAAATTATTCATGCTAGGAGAGAAAAGAATTGGGAAGCTCACGATCTTGCTATGTCTGTTGTTTCCTTTGAAGTGGGGCGCCATGTGTGGCTTCTTGCTCCCCCGGACTTTTTGTATATGCCACTTCAGGTTATCCTTGAATAAAGGAGTGTTTGTCCCTTAAAAAATCAGACTGTGTTGGCAGCACAAACCCCGGGCTTCGCTCAGTAATCTTCTCATACAGTTGCGTTCCCAAGCAGTGGTGGCATCCAGACAAGCATTTTCAGATCCTGCGAGCAAGGCACAGGTCATGGATGGGTTCAGTGATAAAGGATGTCATCGCCAGATTAAAAAACAATTTTGACCACACTCACATTGGGTATCAGCCTTCCATGGAAATACAGGGTGACTTGGGGATGGATCGGCATGTTCGATTATTCGCGGAAAAGCAGCCACATCTCGCAGCTCTGCCTCCGCGTGGACGCTCGGTCGAGATTCGTCTCAAGGCCGTCCTACATCGGATGCGCCCTTGCGTGAAGATGTTAGATTGTCCTACCTAACCTGGTTACCAAGATATGCAATATCGTGAGCACACGAGCGGTTAGCTGCTACTCCCTCCGTTCCTAACCATATGTGGAATCCTAAGGCCTCATTTGGTTCATAGGATATGAATGTTATAGGAATATAAAAATCATAAGTGAGATGACATGCATCTCAATTCATATAGAAAAAGAGATGTCATTTGATGCATAGGATCGAATTTTTTCCATTGAGTCTAAGCTAATGTTTTTTTTTCTTTAAAATATGAAGGATTGATTTCTATCCTTGTCGGGGGTTGGGTGCGACATATGCCAAAGGATGGCTTATCATGGTGGGAGCGAGTAGAACGTCGCCGGTGCCCGGAAGCGGGATGAGGCGTAGACACAAACTCCGGCGTACTTTACCCAGGTTCGGTGCTCTCCTAGGAGATAACACCCCTAGTCCTGCTCTACGGGGTCTCCGCATGATCACTAAGGCACAAGTGAATACACAGGTGCTCCTTGAGCTGTATGCTAGAGGTAGGAGAAGGCAAGGCTAGCTCTCTCCTTCCTCTATGACCTCGTCTAGTTCTAACTGGTTCGGAACCCTCTGCATGGGTGCCCTGGGGGGTTTATATAGGCCTACCCCCCAGGGGTACATTGGTAATCCGGCCGGGTGTAGGGCCCGGCCGTCAGCCTCTTCGGCCGCCGGCTTCTCCGCCGACTGCTGGGGCCCGCCGACTGGTTGGGTACGGGGCCGACAGGCCGTACCCGCCGCTCCCGGGTCTTGTCGGCAGCTGATCACTGTTGTCGTGTCTCTAATGACGCAGGCTTGGTCAGGGGGTCATGGCTACAGCTCCGCCGCCTGGCGGGCGATTACTGTAGCCACTCCCTGTCTCGTCTGGTTAATGGCGCATGGGTCCCGAGGAAGGGGGACGGCCGACTCCCAGGGGCCGACCTCCCTCGGGTCAGACTGGTAGGGATCTCGCCGTCTTCTGGACTCTCGCTGACTGGTGGGGCCCATCGTCCTTGGGCCATACATACAGGCCGTCGTGGGAGAAGGACTCCGCCCACTTGTGATGATGTCAGGGATGGCATGGCAACAGTGCTGCGCCGGTCGGAGATCTCTGCGGTCTGGTATGCTGTGGACACGCCAGCCACAGAAAGGGGAGGGATGGGCTACATTGTAGCCAGTCCCTGTCCCGTCCCCTCTGATGAGGGCATGGGCTTTGTTGTTGTCGCGGGCCGACTCCTCAGGGCCGGCTTCTCTAGAAGCTGCCAGGTAGGAGTCGGCTTGTCTTGACCTCGCCTCTAGGACTCGGCCGTTTATGGGCAGCCGGTTGTTCCTCCAGCCGGTTTCCAGAAGATGGCCCTTCATCTTGGCGTCTTGAGGGGCGCAGCCGGCCCCGATGTCTTGAAAGGATCTGGGCTTTGGGTTAGCCTACCCGTGGCCTATTACTCCGACAGTAGTCCCCGAAGCTGGTGAGGCGCCGCGGGTGATTGGTCGAGGAGCCTCAGCAGTTTCCATCTTCCAGAGTTTGAGATAGAGTTTCTTCTGTCTTCTGCCATGCCGACTGGTAGGAGTCGGACTCGCCCGATCTGACTTGTCCAAAAAAATTTGAACGCCTCGGCGAGATGCAAGTGGCGTACTGGCTAAGTTTCCAGGCCACCGCCCGCTTCGGGCCTGTCACGTGGCAGCGGGCGGCCGGGCCAGCCTGCCCACCCACGCGCGCGACGGGACACACCTGCAGGCAGGGCCCGCCACTACCAGGCCTTGGCGCGCGAGCGGATCCACTACGGCCGAGGTGGGCGGTTGAGGTTCCCGCGGAGTTACTGCACGCAGTAACTCGCACGAAAAACGTGGGGGCGTGGGGTATTGGGCGGAGTAAATCCCACGACCGCACCCTCGGCTTTGTAGCCCGAAGGCCTATAAGTAGGCGGAGGAGGGGGAGCGGCAGAGCACGCGCGCCTCTCCTCCTCACCTCTTCCTCTTTCTTCTTCCTCTCGCCGACGCGCTTCAACGCCACGCTGAGCACCGCGGCGTTTCGTTCCCGATGAGCTCCTCTTCCACCATCACGCCCCCTGTCGGTGTCAAAACCGGCGGATCTCGGGTAGGGGGTCCCGAACTGTGCGTCTAGGCGGATGGTAACAGGAGACAAGGGACACGATGTTTTTACCCAGGTTCGGGCCCTCTCGATGGAGGTAAAACCCTACTCCTGCTTGATTAATATTGATGATATGGGTAGTACAAGAGTAGATCTGCCACGAGATCAGAGAGGCTAAACCCTAGAAGCTAGCCTATGGTATGGTTGTTGTTCGTCCTACGGACTAAAAGCCTCCGGTTTATATAGACACCGGAGAGGGTTAGGGTTACATTGAGTCGGTTACAAATGGGAGGAGATCTACATATCCGTATCGCCAAGCTTGCCTTCCACGCCAAGGAAAGTCCCATCCGGACACGGGATGAAGTCTTCAATCTTGTATCTTCATAGTCCAGGAGTCCGGCCAAAGGTCATAGTCCGGCCATCTGGACACCCCTAATCCAGGACTCCCTTAGTAGCCCTGAACCAGGCTTCAATGACGACGAGTCCGGCGCGCAGATTGTCTTCGGCATTGCAAGGCGGGTTCCTCCTCCGAATACTTCATAGAAGATTTTGAACACAAGGATAGTGTCCGGCTCTGCAAAATAATTTCCACATACCACAGTAGAGAGAATAATATTTACATAAATCCAATCTGCTGACGTATTTCGTAGCGTGACATCACACCACGGCCAAGCCTTTATTCAAATCATTTTTACTGTACCACCTCAGCGCACTTAGCGAGGCGGTTTCCTTGGCACGTCTTGTCGAAGCAGAGATCATGTCCCCTTATTCCGGGATTCTCATCAATACGGGCGTGGGTAACCCAACCATGCCATTAATTTACATCGCTTGGGAGATAAGCGAGTTTTACCAGGCTGGTGGGGGCACATAGTTTCGTCCGCCCATATAAGGGGATAAGGATCCACCTTTTCCATCTACGCCTTCTTTCTCCTTTGCTTATCCATTTTCGCGCACTCGAGCTCCAACACCCAAGTCTGCACTTCCCACCTCAACCTTCTCCAGCCATGTCCGGAGCGGGAGGCAAGTGGATGGTCTGCTCCGTCACGGAGGGACACATCAAAAAGCTGAGGGAGGCCGGATACTTGTCTAACGACATCGCGCACCGGCTCCCAGACAAGGGGCAGCTCATCCCCACCCCCAGGCCCCATGAGAGGGTGGTGTTCCTCACCCATTTCCTCCGCGGACTAGGTTTCCCACTTAACTCGTTTGTCTGAGGGCTCATGTTCTACTACGGCCTGGATTTCCACGATCTGGCCCCGAACTTCGTCCTCAACATCTCGGCGTTTATTGTCATGTGCGAGGCCTTCCTCCGCATCAAGCCCCACTTCGGCTTATGGCTGAAGACCTTCAATGTCAAGCCGAAGGTAGTGAGCGGCCAACAAGCGGAGTGCGGAGGCGCCATGGTGGGCAAGATGCCCAACGTTACATGGCTCGAGGGCTCCTTTGTGGAGACCATAAAGGGGTGGCAATCGGGGTGGTTCTACATCACCGAGCCGTGTGACCCTGAATGTGCAGCGGCCCCCGAATTCCGATCTGGAATCCCCACACAGCTCACCTCCTGGAAAGAGAAGGGTCTGTCGTGGGGTAATTCGGAAGAGCGGACCGGACTCCAAACCTGCATCCAAGACCTGGTGGACAAAGAGGTTAAACTTGCCAACGTAGTCCAGGTCATGCTCATCCGCCGGATCCTCCCGTGCCAACGACGGGCTTTTAACTTATTGGAGTTCAACCCGGCCCAACACCAAACGCTAATGAGGCTCTTCGACACAACGCACGAGGATGCCTGGAAGGTGTTATTCAAGGGCGCCGAGGTTCCCCCTCACATCACTGAGGATCGTGGATTTCGCGCAAAGCGCCAAGCCAGCGCAGTAAGCTTATTTTACCCTTTACGGGATACTTGTTTTTCATAGTTTAACTCTATGCGGGATCTAAGCTCCCGTTCCTTTGACAGGAATGGCAGAAGAAGACCGGACAGATCGACTGCCCGGCTCCTTTGCCCGAAGACCAATGGACGCCCGCAGACGGGAGCTGCTGGTTCGGCACCTTACGTGGTGCGGAGAAGAAAACCAAGAAGAAGGCCACGGGAACTCGAAGGAGTTCCGGCGCCAGTGGTGTCGGACTCATCGTCCGATGACTCGAGGCGGACTCCTCTCGTGAAGACGAGCAGGAGGAAAGAGAGGCCTCTCCCCCGGCAGGGGGAGAGAAGAAAAGGAAGGCCGCCCCAACTGGGGGGCCGGAGGGTCCAAGAAGGGAAGGACACTCCCTCCGGACTACTCCACCAACGCCGACGACGGCGAATAAGAGTGGCCACCCAGGGCCAAGCCCCTGGCGAAATCGTAAGTATCCGGATACCAGAATAACTCATGGTGCTCCTTCATTGCACAGTACCTTCTAACGCCGAATATAATCATGCAGTCCGCCCAAGGCCGGGCTCGGCAACCGTCGGCGGTTCCCTGAGTTAAATCGGATGTGAACAGCACTTCACTTCCGACCGCCTCCTCTCCTCGCGCTGCGGATGATGCCGAGGTGGCTTCCCAAAAGGGGCCAAGCCAGGAGAGGGTGGTCCTGGAGGCGCCGCAAGGCGACCTCCCGGACTCCAGGCGCAAAGGGGATAAAACCCGCGGCTCTAAGTCCGGCCCTGAGCCGGACACCGCACCGGAACCTTCAACAGTTCGGGCATCTGGCAGGCAGCCCCCTACTAAGAAGGGCAAGCCTACGACGCCGATGACCTCCGTCCAACCGGAGGCACCGGATAATCTGCGGGAGGTGCTTAACGGCGCCTCCATCGACGAGGAGCACCACACTATTATGAGTGTGGTGATCCAGAAGGTTCAGTCCGCCAAGAGTGGGCTGACTGAAGCCGATGCCGACCTTCTAACAGGCTTTGAGGTATGTATTTAAGATATGTAAATATATTACCACATAGACAGTAGCCTCGATGCTTAGTTTGGTGTTCGGAAAGAAAAGCCGAATCGAGGATCAAAAGATATACGCAGGAGTCTAACATAAATATGTCAATATGGGAATGCAGGTTGTGCTGCTGACCTCTGCCGCACTGACTGCGGAGGTCAATGCATTGAAGCAGAGCTTCGAGCGGTCCGAGAACGAGCTCCGCCTTGCCAAGAAGCAGCTCGAGGACAAGGAAGGTAAGTAATACCTTATGTAAGTATATAAAAAAGATGTGGTTGCAAAAAATGACAGGATCAACGTGAGTATTGCAGGGGCCACAACCGAGGTGGCGACCCTGAAGGAAGCGTTGTCCAAGGCCGAAAACAATGCGGCCGTGGAGCGCACCGAGCGAGAGAAGCAGGAGGCATGGGTGTCGGCGGTGCAGCAAGAGCTCCAGGCTCTCATGGAAAAACACGAGAGTTTGGAGCTTCACTCAAAGACTCGAGAGTCCGAGCTCGCCTCAGCGCTTGAGAGCGCCAAATCTGCCAAGGCCGAAGCCCAAAAAGCCCTCCAGGAAATTGAGGCGATGAAGAAGATAGCGGCGGGTAAGGCATTCTTTATGCAAAGCAAGCACATGAAAGTGAATTACTTGTTACTTACCTGAATCCGGAGCTCTCCAGGAGCGTTCGCAGATCTTCCCCGGAGTGTGTCCAATGCCGCCGCATTCTACCGAGCCGAAGAGGGGAGCTCGATGGAGAAGGTTTCGGTCTCAAGATATCGAGGCCGGACACCAGTGCCCTTGAGCGACCAGCTAAAGCAGCTGGTCGAGCTCCATAAGGTGGCCGAACAGGCCATGAAGGGTCTCATAGTCCAGCTATGGCCCGGGGAAGCCATGCCTGGAAGCTACTTCGGCCTGGTGAGACGGCTGGTGGATGCCTATCCAAGGTTTGAAGTCATCAAGCGCTCCGTATGCATCGAAGGTGCCCGTAGGGCCCTTGCCCGTGCTAAAGTGCACTGGGGCAAGATGGACGCTGAGAAGCTTGTGACGGACGGACCACCGCCAGGCAAGGAGCATCGCAAGCCCGAGATGTATTATGAGGGCGTCCTGAAGGGTGCCCGCCGTATAGCGGATGAGTGCTCCAAAGATGTAATTTTTGAGTAAACTCGCATTTGTGATCCTGTATGCTGAAAACTTGTTCATATGCGCTAAGCAACGCTTTTGAGGCCGTTTATTAAATTTGAGAGATGGCGAGTCGTCGGCTTCTGCCCCCATGCCACGAGTGATGGGGTGTTCAGGATAAACTTGAGTGGTCTTTTTCCCATTATTGGGTCCTTCGAGGGAGGCGCACAACACAACGAACAAGGCAATCGGACTATAATGCTTGAACGCTCTCACTTAGCCATAGAATTCTATAATTTTAAATTTCGGCGAAGCCCCTAGTATTCGAAGAAGACCGAGTTCGGGCGCTATCCACGCCTAGGCGGACAAAGCAGACTCCTCGCTCTAAGCGGCATAAGTCTTTAGGGACTCGAAAACCTCTCGAACAGCGATCGGCTCTCGCCCTATCATGACGGTCAGTTTTAGCTTTCTCCATCGAGGTGCTTAGCCCAGCTCAACCGGGGCACAATCGCAGTGGTTCTCCCAGTGCTACCTTAGCCGATATAACGGAACGTAAGGTGCCAAAACATGGGAGCTGGGCAAACCCAACTATTGACCCAAGACATGATTCGGAGCCGATTCATATAATGCTATAAGTTCGGGGTGCCGCACTTGTGAAAGTGTTCGGACTTATCACACCGTATTTTGGGGTACTTAAGCCCCTGGTGTATTTGGCCGTACCAAAGTGTACGGGTGCAACATGTCATTAATGAACATATACAGATAAAAAAAAAGGAATGCAATAATAGACAAAAGTTATGCATTGTTTATTTGAAAAGGCTACGGTAAAAGCAGAATGATACAAATAGTGTGATAAGCAAGAGATGGGACTATTTGACATGTCTCCCTCCAGGGGCGAGCCGCGGGATGATATGTGAAACAAGTATATTGCTTGTTATAGAGACCACCTGGACACTCGACGTAGCTTTCTGCATCCCTGGCTGTTGCATCGTGTGTTCGGCGATTATCTTGCGGACAGGCCTTCCGGAAAGTGGGGTCCTGAAAGTAAGAAAAAAAGAATGACAAAATCGAGCCCTTGTGCGGTTGAGCCGCATTTTGGCGCAGCGTGGTCGTGCCCCTCCCCCTATGCCCATGGTATTTCCAGAGCGTAGTTATGTACGCGTAGTACTGGTTTCGCAATTTCGCGAGGGCTGGGGTTGGGGCCGCATTTCTACGCACGCTCAGAACGTGCCAGGCGGTCTTGTTGTAGGTTACTCCGGGCGCGCTTGACGGTGTCCGGTCGTTTAATTGCCGGACTGGAGAATTGCCTTGAGAGGCTGCTTTGTACTTCCGCCGCGAGGGCCGCCGTATGCTCCTCCGTTCGGTTCGGTGTTTCCATTGACCGTAATGACTCCTCGAGGGCCTGGCATCTTGAGCTTGAGGTATGCGTAGTGCAGCACCGCATTGAACTTTGCAAATGCGGTTCGTCCGAGCAGTGTGTGATAGCCACTGCGGAACGGGACTATGTCGAAGATTAACTCCTCGCTTTGGAAATTATTCGGGGATCCGAAGACCACCTCAAGTGTAACTGAGCCTGTACAGTTGGCCTCTACACCTGGTATGACGCCTTTAAAGGTCGTCTTTATGGGTTTAATCCTTGAGGGATCTAAGCCCATTTTTCGCACTGTATCCTGATAAAGCAGGTTCAAGCTGCTGCCGCCGTCCATAAGGACCCTAGTGAGGTGAAATCCATCAATGATTGGGTCTAGACCAATGCGGCAAATCCGCCATGGCGGATACTAGTGGGGTGGTCCCTTCGATCAAACGTGATCGGGCAGGCGGACCATGGGTTGAACTTTGGGGCGACTGGCTCCAACGCATATACGTCCCTGAGTGCACGCTTCCGCTCCCTTTTGGGGATGTGGGTTGCGTATATCATGTTCACCGTCCGCACTTGTGGGGGGAAACCCTTTTGTCCCCTGTTGTTCGGCGGCCGGGGCTCCTCCTCATCATCGCTATGCAGCCCCTTGTCATTGTTTTCGGTGTTTAACTTGCCTGCCTGCTTGAACACCCAACAATCCCTGTTGGTCTGGTTGGCTAGTTTTTCGGGGGTGCCGTGTATCTGGCACGAGCGATCGAGTATTCGGTCCAAATTGGACGGGCCCGGAGTATTTCTTTTGAATGGCTTTTTCCACTGACCGGGTTTAGAGCCTATGAATCCGGCATTAACTGCCGTATCCTCAGCATTGTCGCCGCACGCGGCGCTTTTGCTTGTTGACGCGACACCGCCAATGTTGTCCTTGGTGTCCGAATTACCAGGGTTCTTGGTCATGTTATTACTACGACCTAGCCAACTGTCTCCGCCCGCGCAAAAGCGGGTCATGAGTGTCGTGAGGGCTGCCATGGATTTCGGCTTTTCCTGTCCTAGGTGCCGGGCAAGCCACTCGTCACGGATGTTATGCTTGAA
The DNA here is from genome assembly GCA_021605145.1 of Aegilops bicornis. NCBI lineage: Eukaryota > Viridiplantae > Streptophyta > Magnoliopsida > Poales > Poaceae > Aegilops > Aegilops bicornis. The sequence goes on along the minus strand of CM038670.1, from coordinate 127,261,794 downwards.
GGCTGCAAGGGCCTCTGCGTCCGGACAGTCGACTATTTGATTTTTCTTTGTTAGGAACCGTGTCCAGAATTGTCTGGACGATTCCTCTGGCTGCTGAATTATGTGGCTTAGGTCATCGGCGTCTGGTGGTCGCACATAGGTGCCCTGGAAGTTGTCGAGGAATGCGGCTTCCAGGTCCTCCCAACAACCAATTGATTCTGGCGGCAAGCTGTTAAGCCAATCTTGAGCTGGTCCTTTAAGCTTGAGTGGGAGGTATTTGATGGCGTGTAGATCATCGCGCGGGCCATGTGGATATGAAGGAGATAGTCCTCGATCCATACCGGGATCTGTTGTGCCATCGTATGATTCGATGTTTACGGGTTTGAAACCCTCGGGGATTTGATGATCCATTACTTCGTCTGTGAAGCATAGTGGGTGTGCGGCGCCTCTGTATTGGGCAATATCACGACATAGCTCAAATGAGCTTTGTCTACTGTATTCGGCCCGGCCGGATTTACCGTATCCGGCATGGCGGTTATCGTCACATGTCGTGGGGCGCCCGCGCGATCCATAGATCGATCTTGTTTGCCTTGCCCTGTCCTCCAGTATATCTCGCAGGTCTGGCACATTTCCCCGTGCCTTGGTATTCTTCGAGCGACGCCAGGGTGCGGTTTGAGTGGAGGGCCGAGAGGCCTCTCTATCGCGGCAACGAGGTGGGCGGTCGGCCGCATCATGCGATGGTGATGTAGGTCTAGGTGCTTCCTCCTCTAATCGGGGTAGCAGCCTGCGTTTTGGGTAGCTCTTGGAGGGGCGTTCTAGTTCGTACTCTTCAGCCGCAAGGACAGCAGTCCATCTGTCGGCTAGCAAGTCTTGGTCAGCTCTAAGCTGTTGCTGTCTTTTCTTGAGGCTGCTCGCCGTGGCCATAAGCCTGCGTTTGAAACGCTCTTGTTCGACGGGATCCTCAGGCACGACAAATTAAATGTCGTCGAGGCTTGCCTCGTCTTCGGAGGGAGGCATGTAATTATCATCCTCTACCTCTCTCTGCCGCTCTCTCATGAGGGTTGGCTTCTCCATCCTCTGTGCTGAATTCTGCTGGAGGGTTGTCTTAACCTTGTCCGCGGTGTTATTATCTCCCGTGCCGGAATTGCCGTTTTTGCTATGGCGGGATTTAGAGCGGCGCCGCTGACGCCGGCGCTTAGGCTGTTTCTTGGAGGGATCATCCTCCGTTGTTCCATCGTCGTTCCCTTCTTTTGGGGTGTCCACCATGTATATGTCATACGATGATGTGGCCTTCCAGTGCCCTGTAGGCTGGTTCTTGGTCGTCTCCTGCATCGGCACCCATACTGTCGATGTCTTCGGAGTCGAAGTCGAGCATGTCGGTTAAATCATCGACAGTGGCTACGAAGTGGGTGGTGGGTGGGCTTTGAATTCCTTCGGCGTCCGCATCCCAACCTTGTTGACCATAGTTCGGCCAGGGCTCTCCTGATAAAGAGAGAGACTTTAGTGAATTCAGAATGTCGCCGAAAGCGTCTTGAAAGAAGATGTACATGGCGGTGAACTCCATGATCGGCGCCCAATCGGATTCGATTGGCAGGGGCGCGGAAGGTTCGGAGTTCGGAGAGGAGTCCGGCACCTTGGAGTCACAAGCTTTGCAAAGGACGAGTGTAGTGTTCGGCTCGATCGCCGTAGAGATTGCAGCCCCCGAGGCGGCATCCAGCCACCCGTCCTCGATTGGCGCAGTCAGCTCCGAGCTAAGGGTCGGAGCGGACAACTGTGCTGACCTCGAGACCTTGGCGGCAGAGCTCGATCATGCCCGTCGTGACAGTGCAGCGCGCTTGGCTGTGGCTCGAACCCGTCGAAGATCAAGTCTCCGCGGACGCCGGCCGTGTAGTTCAAACTCCCAAATCTGACCTGATGGCCAGGGGCGTAGCATTCGATCTGCTCCATATGGCCAGCTTAATTGGCCTTGATGCAAAGCCGCCCGAATCACGAAGATCTGTCCGGGGAGAAAAGTCTCGCCCTAGACCACATCATTGTTGATGATCGGAGGAGCCATCGGGCCTAAAGGTGACGACACAGAGGAACTCTCAATGAAAGCACCAATGTCGGTGTCAAAACTGGCGGATCTCGGGTAGGGGGTCCCGAACTGTGCGTCTAGGCGGATGGTAACAGGAGGACAAGGGACACGATGTTTTTACCCAGGTTCGGGCCCTCTCGATGGAGGTAAAACCCTACTCCTGCTTGATTAATATTGATGATATGGGTAGTACAAGAGTAGATCTACCACGAGATCAGAGAGGCTAAACCCTAGAAGCTAGCCTATGGTATGGTTGTTGTTAGTCCCCACGGATTTGAAACCCTTCGGTTTATATAGACACCGGAGAGGGTTAGGGTTACATAGAGTCGGTTACAAATGGGAGGAGATCTACATATCCGTATCGCCAAGCTTGCCTTCCACGCCAAGGAAAGTCCCATCCGGACACGAGACGAAATCTTCAATCTTGTATCTTCATAGTCCAGGAGTCCAGCCAAAGGTCATAGTCCGGCCATCCGGACACCCCCTAATCCAGGACTCCCTCACCCCCCACGGTGCGCTCCGGCGCATGGGATGGCTCTGAGGTTCACGACGACCACGTCGATTTCCTTCGCAAGACGCGGCGGCTGCCCGGCAAGGATTTCGTGAGGGTTCGCCTTGCGCCGAAGAGGGAAATCTCGCCGTCGCCGGAGGAGGGCGAGCGGGTCATCTTCCGCTCGCACTGCCTGTGCGGCCTTGGCTTGCCGGCAAGCGGCTTCTTCCGGTCCTTCCTCGACTTCTACGGTCTCCAGCCGCACCACCTCACCCCCAACACGGTGGTGTTGTTGTCCACCTTCGTCACTTTGTGCAAAGGCTTCCTCGGCGTCCTCCCCACCATCGAGCTCTGGGGGGAGTTCTTCCACTCCAAGCTCGGCACCCACGTCGCAGGCGTGCCGGACCAGTGCGGTGCGTTCATCGCAGTGCGGAGGTCGGGGGCCGACAACCCGTTTCCCCCCATCACGCTGATAAAGTCGGTGAAGATGTGGCAGCGGTCGTACTTCTACGTGAAGAGCGTCTTCGCGGAGGGCGACTGGGTCAACTTGCCGGCTTACGCAGCCAGCCCGGCCACCGGAAGGCAGCCCAACTAGTCGTGAGGGCTAGGACGCCGACGCTTTCTTGGAGCCGCCGCTCATCGCCCGGCTCCGACTGGCAGCGGTCGGAGGAGGGCTGACCGGCCTGATTTGTTGGGCGCCGTGCACGCCGAGTGCTCCTACTCCAAGGCCGCCCTCACATGATCTGCCAGATGAGTGGACATCGGGACCTGAGCCGGCTGAGCACCAAGGAGATGCCTCACGTAGAGGTAGCCTACATGGTGAACTATCTTGCGAACTGCGAGCTCTCGGAAGAGTGGCGGTTCAGCAAGGAACCGTATTCACGCGCCAACCCTCCGCCCATGGTGAGTTATCTCTTTTTTTCCTCTGACTCTTTTTTGCCGAGTCCGTCTTGTCCAGTTTAACCAATCGGCCTTTGAACCGAGCCCCCTCCTCCAGCCGGCAGCCGGCACCACGGGGCCGGACCGCGAATTCCTCCCCGACCGGGCGGAGAGCGACGTCGACGACCCCGACTTGGGGGCGGCGGCCTTGGAGGATGACGCCGAGGGCGGAGGCGGCGACGCAGGCGGTTTGAGGCTCGGAGCCAGCCTCGAGGATCGGCTCGACAACGACGGGGGAAGTCGCCCAGCGCCACCAGCCGGAAGCCGGCCAGCCGGTATGAGCTCTTCTGCGCCCGGACGCCCAAGGCGGCTAAGAAACGCAGGCCGCGCCGAGCATGTTCGGCAGCCGGCCGAAGAAGCCCAAGGGCTCGGCCGCGGCGACCAAGCGGGACGAAGCGGCCGCGAAGGCCAACCGCTTCCACAGGGAGGTGAAGACGCCGCAGCTGGTTTCTGCGTAAGTGCTACCTTCCTTTGCGTCTTCATTTTTTCTTCGTAGATCTTGTCTGAGTTATTTTGCTTGTTTCCCTTGGTCAGGGCTCCCCTCTCTCTTGAGAAGGTGGCTGCCGCCTCCGTTGTGGGGTCGGCAGAGACTTCCACCACCACTCGACGGATCGACCCCGCCGCCGACCTCCGGGAGGCGAGGGAGCGGAACGCACGAGAAGTGCGCGAAGAGCAGGCAGCCGCCCTCCTGGAGAAGGCGGCGGCTGAGAAGGCGGAGGCCGCTGCCCTGAAGAAGCTGGCGGAGGCCGAGGCCGCCGACGCGGCGAAGAAGCAGGCTGAAGAAGCCGCGCACCGCCAGTCGGCGGTTTTTGTCATTCCTCTGAACTCCGGGCCGCCACCTCTGGAGTTCACGGCGCGGACAGGGGAAGCCGGCGGCGAGAACCCGATCATGGAGAGGGACGGCGGTGACACCGCCACGCCGGACGTGATCGTGCCGCCACCGCCGCCGTCCGAGAGCGTGCAAGGCGGGCAGCTGGCGGACCCACCGTGCCGCCAACTGAAGACGAGGTGGTGGCGGGCCTGGTTCTCGAGGTTGGCACACCGACGCGTCGCACCCTTGCAAAGGCGGCTTCGGCGCCGCGCCCTCTCGAGACCGGCGCCGCGAGCTCCTCGATCTCGGATACCGAGGCGACGAGCGCCGCGCCCACTGGGTGGGTGCGAGGAGGCGGGACGGGCCCGCTGAATCGGGCGCTTTTGGACGTCCAAGCCAAGATCCGAGCCGAGGGCGAGGCCATCAGGAACTGCAACAAGGCGCATCTGGCAGCACGAGAGGCCATTCGGGTGTGTTTCCTTCTTCTTTGCTTCTATTTCTTGTGCTTCTCGGTGGGGGCGCGCCAGCGCACCCACTGGGTGTTGTCCCCGAGTTTCGGACCGGCTGCCGAGCAGGCGGCTCGGAACTCTAATCGGCGAGTTCCAAGCACTAACACTTGTCTGAAATTTTTGTCACGGGATTACCACAATCTCCGCGTGACCGCCTTCAACTCCAACGTCCAGGAGCTGGCTCAGCGGACCGCCGACTTGTCGGAAAGCCGGAGTAAATTCTCTTCTTTTTTCTGCGGGGGCGCGCTGGTGCACCCGCGGGCTGTAGTCCCCGAGATTCGGGCCGACTGCTGAGCAGTCGGGCCGGATCTCCCCGGCCACTACTCTTCTTTCTGTTGATGACTCCTTTTTTCGCGGGGGCGCGCTGGCGCACCCGCGGGCTGTAGTCCCCGAGATTCGGGCCGACTGCTGAGCAGTCGGGCCGGATCTCACCGGTAACTGTTCTTCTTTGTTGGCGACTAACACCTTGCTTTCTTCTTTCTTCTGCAGAGGCCAACGCCACCTTGCAGCAGCAGCTGGGCGAAGCCAACACTGCGCTACGTGCCAAGGAGGAGGAGTGCAGCAAAATTTGGCGGAAGGAGCGCGACCAGCTGGTCACATAGCTGGCGAAACGAAGGAGCTCCTCAAGAAGGCCCGGAAGGAGGCGGAGGACAAGGAGGCTGGCCTCCTTGCTGAGTTCGAGTTTAACGCCTCCTCCTGGACTGACAAGGAGGCGATGCTGACTTCCGGCTTCCACGAGATCGAGGATATAGTCGACGGTGAGCCTCCCTCATTTTTCTTCTTTGCGCTGTCGGCTGCTAGTCAAGCCGGCTTCTGGTCTTTAATTTTGTTCTTCGCTTCTGTGTTGGCAGACTTTTTCCCTGGCCACTCGGACGCCGCCAACTAGGCCATCGAAGCTGATCGCGAAGGGCGGAGGGCGGACGGTGCGAAGATCGTCGCCGATGCCCCACGAACCCTTAGCGAACAGATCCTGAGCATCGAGGCCCGTCTTCGGCCGGCTCACCGGATGCTGCACCGACTTCAGCGTGTCGGTTCCCAGGCGATCGCCGCCCTGTGGCCGGACATGCCGGCACCCCGCACCCCCAGTCGGACTGCCGACTGGCTGGAGGTAGCGGCCGGCCGTCTTGAGGCCTGGAAGGGCTCTTCAGCCCGGGCTGGAGCGCGCCGGGCCTTGGAGTTCGTCAAGGCGTGGTACCCTGGGCTGAGCCTAGCCCAGCAGGCAAATTCCGGCTGGAGGCTCAGGAGGAGTTGGCGGTCATGGAAGACAATCTCGTCAAGCGCGCGGCGTCAATCGCCGAGTACACCGACACCAGCATCTTCGTCCCGGAGCGGGTTGAAAACGGCGACGAGGCGCCACCGGAATGGTTCGGGCTGAACCCGGACGACGGCGAGGACTCGGCGGAGGTGATCGACTCCAGCGGCGAGGAAGAAGGCGAGGCGGAGGAGGGATGCGAAGAGGAGGCGCCAGAGGTCGGAGCGGACGGCCAACCTCAGCTCGACCGCGCCTCCAGCAACGAGCCGCGCCCAACTGAGCCAGCTGCCACCGGAGGCGACCAAGCAGAGACCGACCAGCCGGCTGCTCCGGCAACTGGCACCGCCGACTCCTCCGATCCTCCGAACCCTTCTGCTGCTTCCTAGGCCGCCATTTTATCTTTTACTTCACCTGTCTATTAGTCTTGATGAACTTGTTAATTTTGCACAATTCCACCCGCGGGGTGTATCTTGAACTTTGTTGAAGATCGGCCAAGGGCCTTTGTTATGTAAATATTTTTCCAAGTTCTATCATTTTCTTGCTTACTGCTCTTTGGCTTTTTCCTTTCCCGCCTTCCCTTGGTTGCCGTCTTGCTAGCCACACAGCCGCTCTATGGACTGATGCTGGGTCAAGTACTTAGCTACTTTGGGAAGGCAAGTACTTAGCCGCTTAGAGTTTTTTAGCAAGTTAAGTAGAAAACGGCGGACCAGCTGCTCAACAGTCGGTCGTAAGAGGCGGCAAGCTGGCTTAAACTATGCACATGCTTTGTGTCCTTAGCCATTTTTCATGTGGGCACCCTCTCTACCTTACTCCTGCCCACTGTACAGTCGCTCTGCGAGCTGCGACTTCTGGCAGGAGACGGCTTAAGTGCCACACACTACTTGTCCGACTGCAGGAAGCATTTCATAGTACAAGACGGCAAGTCCCCGGGCCGACTAGTCGGACCCGGTGCCATGATATAACATAAAATAACATACTCATAGGCATAATTCTTATCATATAGATAAAGAGGGCAGACCCGAGCTCTTCTCGGGGACCCGGAGTCTTCGATACTTTAATCTGAAAGGTAGCGTGGTACATCTTGCATCAACCTGTAAAATCTTCGGAGGAGATTTGCATTCCATAGCCGCTCCGTCTCCTTGCCGGAGTCGTCTCTCTTGCGCGCCCGAGGCTTCTGAGCGTCGATCAGGTAGTAGGAGTCGTTGCCCAACACTTTGCTGATGATGAAGGGGCCTTCCCAAGGCGCTGAGAGCTTGTGCTGGCCGGTTGTTCGCTGGATCTATCGGAGCACAAGGTCTCCCTCTTGGAAAGATCTCGGCTTGACCTTCCGATTGTAGTATCGGCGCAAGCTCTGCTGGTAGATGCTGGACGGGCTGAGTGCCAACAGCCGGCCCTCTTCCAGCAGATCGACGTCGTCTTGTCGTGCTTCTTCCGACTCCTCTTCGGTGTACATGGTGACTCGAGGGGAGTTGAATTCTATATCCGTTGGGATGACGGCTTCGGTACCGTAGACGAGGAAGAAAGGCATGAAGCCAGTTGACTTGTTTGGAGTTGTGCGCAGGCTCCAGAGGACGGCTGGCAGCTCGTCGAGCCAGCAGCCGGCCAAACGCTCCAGAGGCTCGACCAGTCGGGGCTTGATGCCGGACAAGATGAGGTTGTTTGCTCGCTCCACATGACCGTTTGACTGTGGATGGGCAACGGACGCTAACTTCAGTCGGATGCCCCGCGTCGCGCAGAAACAGGCCAAGGCGCCTTTGGCAAAGTTTGTGCCATTGTCGGTGATGATGTTGTGCGGTATGCCACAACGGATGGTGATGTCGGAGATGAAAGTTATAGTTGTTGGACCATTCAGCTTCTTGATTGGTTTTGCTTCTATCCACTTGGTGAACTTGTCCACCGCGACAAGCAGATGAGTCATGCCGCCTCGCGCTGTTTTGAATGGTCCCACCATGTCCAGGCCCCAGACGGCAAAGGGCCAGGCAATGGGAATAGTCTTGAGTGCAGAAGCCGGCTGATGTGGCTTGGAACGGAACTTCTGGCACCCTTTGCATTATTGGACCAAGTCCTTGGCGTCTTCTAGAGCGGTCGGCCAGAAAAAACCATGGCGGAAGGCTTTGGCGACAACTGCTCTTGAAACCGCGTGGTGGCCACACTCGCCTTGATGGATATCCTTGAGAATCGCTTGGCCTTGCTCCGGCTCCACCCAGTGCTGGTAGACACCAGTGACACTGCGCCTCACAAGCCCTCTGTTGACTATGGTGTAGGCTGCTGCCCCGCGTTGCACTTGCCGGGCCGAGACCTCATCAGTCGGCAGCTCTTTGTTCACCAGGAAATTGAGGATGGGTTGGGCCCACGAAGGTGCTGCGACTTCTGCCACTGTCAAGACCGCAACTTGGACGAGGGCGGTTGGGCCGGGAGGCGGCGGGTTGGAGTCGGCGGCCGCTTGCTGGGTCGATGAAGTCCCCGGGCCGATTGTTGCAGTCCCCGGGCCGATTGGTGCAGTCCCCGGGCGAGCTCTGAAGTCCCCGGGCTGGTCGCTGCAGTTCGTGCCAGTTACGAAGTCCCGGGCCGGGTGCGATTGCCGCGGCCCCAGGCCGCTGCCCGAAATTCCCATGCCGGCCGTTGGAGCTCTCAAGTCGGATCCGACTGCTTCAGGTGGAGCCGACACAAAGATAGAATCTGATTCTGGCGATGGCTTGACAGACGGCTTGAGGAGGCGTTGAAGGGCGACGTCGGTCGGTATTGCTTGACGGGTGGAGCTGATCCTTGCCAAGGCGTCTGCTTGTTCGTTGCCGTTCCTTGGCACATGGAGAAACTCGCACCCCTCAAAATATCCACTGAGTTGCTGTACGATGAAGCGGTAGCTTGCCATGTTTGCATCTTTGGCGTCGATCGACGACGATCTTGGACCACCAAGTCAGAGTCACCATAACACAGGATCCGGCGGATGCCGAGCTCTTTGGCAAGCCGGAGCCCGTGAATGAGTGCCTCGTATTCGGCGACGTTGTTGGAGGCGGCGAAATGGATTTGCAGCACATATTTGAGCTTGTCGCCTTTGGGAGAGGTGAGGACGATGCCGGCTCCCAAACCGGTGCGCATCTTGGAACCATCAAAATGCATCCGCCAATGGGTGGAGTCGGGTGCTGGCGGCAGGTACTGGGTCTCGGCCCAGTCGACGAGGAAGTCGGCCAGCGCTTGTGACTTGATGGCGGTGCAAGGCTGGTAGTAGATGGTGTAGGGAGCCAAATCTATGGCCCATTTGGCCACTCGGCCCGAAGCATCTCGGCTTCCAATGATCTCGGCCAGTGGAGCTGTGCAGACCACGGTGATTGGGTGCTCTTGAAAATACGGCTTCAATTTCTTGGAGGCAAAGTGCACGCCGTAGCACATCTTCTCGTAATGGAGGTAGTTTTGCTTGGAGGTCGACAATACTTCACTCAAATAATATACCGGTTTATGGACTGGTAGTGCCTTGCCTTCCTCCTTGCGCTCTACCACGATGACTGTGCTGACCACTCGGCTGGTGGCTGCGATGTAGAGGAGCATGGGCTCCTTAGGAGTCGGAGCCGCTAGGACAGGTGGAGTAGTCAGCATCTTTTTGAGCTGGAGAAAAGCTTCATCCGCCTTGTCGTTTCACTCGAAAAAAGTGGTTTTCTTCATGAGCTGGTACAGGGGAAGAGCCTTCTCGCCTAGCCGACTGATGAACCGGCTGATGGATGCCAAACGACCAGTGAACTTCTGCACATCCAACAGTCGGGTGGGCACTTCCATCCTCTCGATGGCCTTGATCTCCACAGGGTTGCACTCTATGCCGCGTTCTGAGACCAGGAATCCAAGAAGCTGGCCGGCTGGTACTCCGAAGACACACTTCTCTGGGTTGAGCTTGATTTGAAATCGGCGCAGGTTCTCAAAGGTCTCCTTGAGGTCTTCCAGCAGTGTTCCATGCTTCTCCGTCTTCACCACCACATCGTCCACGTAAACATGGGTGTTTCTGCCGAGTTGCTTGAGGAGGCACTTCTGCATGCAACGTTGAAACGTGGCGCCGGCATTCCTCAAGCCGAACGTCGTGGTCAAGTAGCAGAAGGATCCAAATGGCATGATGAAGGCGTTCTTCAGTCTGTCGGCCGGGTTCAGCTTGATCTGGGGATATCCTGAATATGCATCCAAAAAACTCAACAGCTCGCATCCGGTGTGGAGTCTATCACTTGGTCGATTCTTGGTAGCATAAAGGGGTCTTTGGGGCAAGCTTTGTTAAGGCTAGTATAATCAATACACATGCGCCACTGCTTGTTTTTCTTCAGCACGAGAACTGGGTTGGCCAGCCACTCTGGAAAGAACACTTCCATGATGAAGCTGGCTGCAAGCAGCCGGGTTATCTCTTCTCCAACGACTCTTCTCTTCTCTTCTGACAGGCGGCGCAAGGGCTGCCTGACTGGTATGGCATCGGGCCGGACATGTAACTTGTGATCGGCGAAATCCATCGGGACACCCGGCATGTCTTTGGGGGACCATGCAAAGATGTCCCGATTCTCACGGAGGAAATCGACGAGCTCGCCTTCCTATTTGCTGTCGAGGTTTGTACTCACGACAACAGCATTCTCTCCGAAAGTGCTCCGGGTCCAAGGGTATCTTCTTCGTCTCTTTGGCCGGCTTGAACGAGCCCTCAGCTTCCGACTCCTTGGGATCGGGCGACATCTCCGGCTGCTTGCCTGCCATCGCCACGACCCGGTCAAGGAGCCTGATACATCTCCAACGTATCTATAATTTTTGATTGTTCCATGCTATTATATTACCTGTTTTGAATGATTATGGGCTTTATTATACACTTTTATATTACTTTTGGTACTAACTATTAACCGGAGGCCCAGCCCATATTGCTGTTTTATTGCCTGTTTCAGTATTTCGAAGGAAAGGAATTCAAACGGAGTCCAAACAGAATGAAACCTTCGGCAGTGTTATTTTTGGGAAGAATGTCATCTTGGAGACTTGGAGTTCACGTCAGAAGATCCTCGAGGAGGCCAGGAGATAGGGGCGCCCCCTCTTTGGCGCGCCCTGTCTCGTGGGCCCCTCGAGCACCTCCCGACCGACTTCTTTCGCCTATATAAGCCTCGTGCCCTAAAACCATCGAATATCAAGATAGATCGGGAGTTCCACCGCCGTAAGCCTCTCAGAGCCACCAAAACCTCTGGGAGCATGTTCCAAGCACCTCACGGAGGGGAATCCATCACCGGTGGCCATCTTCATCGTCCCGGCGCTCTCCATGACGAGGAGGGAGTAGTTCACCCTCGGGCTGAGGGTATGTACCAGTAGCTATGTGTTTGATCTCTCTCTCTCTCTCATGTTCTCTCTCGTGTTCCCTCTATGGCACGATCTTGATGTATTGCGAGCTTTGCTATTATAGTTGGATCTTATGATGTTTCTCCCCCTCTACTCTCTTGTGATGAATTGAGTTTCCCCTTTGAAGTTATCTTATCGGATTGAGTCTTTGATTTGAGAATACTTGATGTATGTCTTGCCGTGTTTATCTGTGGTGACAATGGGATATCACGTGCCACTTGATGTATGTTTTGGTGACCAACTTGCGGGTTCCGCCCTTGAACCTATGATAGGGGTTGGCACACGTTTTCTTGACTCTCTGGTAGAAACTTTGGGGCACTCTTTGAAGTACTTTGTGTTGGTTGGATGAATCTGAGATTGTGTGATGCATATCTTATAATCATGCCCACGGATACTTGAGGTGACAATGGAGTATCTAGCTGACATTAGGGTTTTGGTTGATTTGTGTCTTAAGGTGTTATTCTAGTACGAACTCTTTAATAGATCGATCCGAAAGAATAACTTTGAGGTGGTTTCTGCATCTACCATAATCTCTATGTTTGTTCTCCTCTATTAGTGGCTTTGGAGTGACTCTTTGTTGCATGTTGAGGGATTGTTATATGATCTATCTATGTTATTATTGTTGAGAGAACTTACACTAGTGAAAGTATGAACCTAGGCCTTGTTTCCTATCATTGCAATACCATTTACGCTCACTTTTATCATTAGTTACCTTGCTGTTTTTATATTTTTAGATTACAAAAACCTATATCTACCATCCATATTGCACTTGTATGACCATCTCTTCGCCGAACTAGTGCACCTATACAATTTGCCATTGTATTGGGTGTGTTGGGGACACAAGAGGCTCTTTGTTATTTGGTTGCAGGGTTGTTTGAGAGAGACTATCTTCATCCTACGCCTCCTACGGATTGATAAACCTTAGGTCGTCCACTTGAGGAAATTTGCTACTGTCCTACAAACCTGTGCACTTGCAGGCCCAACAACGTCTACAAGAAGAAGGTTGTGTAGTAGACATCAAGCTCTTTTATGGCGCCGTTGTCGGGGATGTGAGTGCTTGAAGGTATATCTTTAGATCTTGCAATCGAATCTTTTTGTTTCTTGTTTTATCACTAGTTTAGTTTATAAAAGAAAATTACAAAAAAATGGAGTTAAGTTTGTCTCATACGCTTCGTCTTTTTAATATCTTTCGTGAGTATGATGGAAAGGAAAATTGTGCCAAAGTGTTAGAAGAAGAATGCATTAAATTGTTAGCACTAGATCTTTGTATGATGAGCATGATTGCAATGTTGTTAGTATGAATTCCTTGAATATCCATGATGCTAATGATATGCAAAGCCACAAGCTTGGGGAAGCTATGTTTGATGAAGATGATATTTTTTGTCCCCAAGTTTTGATGAGCAAATTTATTATGATGAAAGCATGCCTCTTATTTATGATGATTATATTGATGAAAGTGGGTTTGGAAGAGTGTCAACTTTAGGAAGTAGTGATCCCACTATTTTGGAGGATGTTGAATGTTATTGTGATGAACATGAAAGTGGATTTGGAAGAGTGTCAACTGTATTTAGTGATGATTCCACTATTTCGTAAGAGGTTCCAATTGATTATGAGAACAAAGTTGCTATCTATGATGATTATTGTGATGACTTGTATGATATTAGGAATAATGATAACCATGAAACTTGTCATCATGATTTTGGTTTTCAATTGGATTATGCCTCACATGATAATTATTTTGTTGAGTTTGCTCCCACTACTATTCGTGAGAAGAAATTTGCTTATGTGGAGAGTAGTAAATTTTCTATGCTTATAGATCACGAAAAGAATGCTTTAGGTGCTGGTTATATTGTTGAATTCATTCATGATGCTACTCAACATTATTATGAGGGAGGAATATATGCTTGTAGGAATTGCAATTATGTCAAGTTTCCTCTCTATGTGTTCAAAATCTTGAAGCTATGCTTGTGTTACCCTCCTATGCTAGTTGATTATTGTTCCCAAAAGTTGTTTGCTCACAAAATCCCTATGCATAGGAAGTGGGTTAGACTTAAATGTGCTAGTCATATTCTTCATTATGCTCTCTTTATGTTTCAATTCTTATCTCTTATGTGAGCATCATTGAAATCATCATGCCTAGCTAGGGGCATTAAACATTAGCGCTTGTTGGGAGGCAACCCAATTTTATTTTAGTTTCTTGCTTTTTGGTTCTGTTTAGGAATAAATAATCCATCTAGATTCTGTTTATATGTGGTTTTATGTTTTAATTAGTGTTTGTGCCAAGTAGAACCTTTGGGAAGACTTGGGTGAAGTCTTTATGATCATGCTGTAAAAAACAGAAACTTTAATGCTCACTAGATTAGCTTCAACTTTTTACTGGAGAGTGCTATTTAGTTGATTCTTTTTGCAGATTATTACTAGACAAATTCCTCAGGTACACATATTTATTTTAGAATTTTTGGAGTTCCAGAAGTTTGCGTTAGTTATAAATTACTACAGACTGTTCTGTTTTTGACAGATTCTGTTTTTCGTGTGTTGTTTGCTTATTTTGATGACTCTATGGCTAGTAAAATAGTTTATAAACCATAGAGAAGTTGGAATAAAGTATTATTAACACCAATATAAATAAAGAATTAGTTCATTACAGTACCTTGAGGTGGTGTTTTGTTTTCTTTCACTAACGGAGCTTACGAGTTTTCTGTTGAGTTTTGTGTTGTGAAGTTTTCAAGTTTTGGGTAAAGATTCGATGGACTATGGAATAAGGAGTGGCAAGAGCCTAAGCTTGGGGATGCCCAAGGCACCCCAAGGTAATATTCAAGGACAACCAAGAGACTAAGCTTGGGGATGCCGCGGAAGGCATCCCCTCTTTTGTCTTCGTTCATCGGTAACTTTACTTGGAGCTATATTTTTATTCACCACATGATATGTGTTTTGCTTGGAGCATCATTTTTTCTTGTTAGTTTTTGCTTGCTGCTATTTATAATAATGTTTTGCATCTTTAGTTTCAATAAAAATGTCAAGGATAGGCTTTGCCATGCTTATTTTGCTAGTATACATGTTGTTGTTTGAAAACAGAAAGTTTACCGCTGTTGCAAAAATTCCCTAGAAAATTCAGAGAGTGGTATAATGTTGAATCTTTTTGAATATTGAGATCTGATAAATTTATTACAGTGGAAATTTTATTTCATAATTTTTGGAGTCAGGGAAGTATTGATACTCTTGCATTCTTTACAGACTGTACTGTTTTGGCAGATTGCTGTTATGTTGCATATGTTTGCTTGTTTAATGATTCTATTTAAGGATAGGAGTATTAAATATGAAGAGGCATTTAGTATGCAATGTTGAATAATAATGTTAGTGATTTGTTACATTAGAAAATGATAAGGTTTTGCATTGGTTTATACTAACCTATCTCACGAGTTCTTGTTGAGTTTGTTGTGAATGAAGCTTTTGATAAAAGAGAAACCATGATATGAGAGGAATTAAGGACACACAAAAGTTCAAGCTTGGGGATGCCCAAGGCACCCCAAGATAATATTTCAAGAAGTCTCAAGCATCTAAGCTTGGGTATTCCCGGTAGGCATCCCACCTTTCGTCTTCAACAACTATCGGTTAGTATCGGTTGAGCCTAAGTTTTTGCTTCTTCACATGAGTTGTGCTATCCTTGCAATGTCATTTTATTTTGTTTTGCTTTCTGTTTGAATACAATACCAAGATCTTAAACTCCTTAATGTTAGAGAGTCTTCACATAGTTGCACAATTATTTAACTACTCATTGATCTTCACTTATATCTTTCGGAGTAGTTTGTCATTTGCTCTAGTACTTCACTTATATCTTTTAGAGCACGGTGGTGGTTTTATTTTGAAGAAATAGATGAACTCTCATGATTCACTTATATTATTTTGGGAGTCTTAAATAGCATGGTAATTTGCTTAAATAATCTTAATATGCTAGGTATTCAAAAATAGTAAAAACTCTCTTATGAGTGTGTTGAATACTAAGAGAAGTTGATGTTTGATGATTGTTTTGAGATATGGAAGTAGTGATATTAGAGTCATGCTAGTTGATTAGTTGTGAATTTTAGAGATACTTGTGTTAAATTTTGTGATTCCCGTAGCATGCACGTATGGTGAACTGTTATGTGATGGAGTCGGAGCATGATTTATTTATTGATTGTCTTCCTTATGAGTGGCGTTCGGGGACGAGCGATGGTCTTTTCCTACCAATCTATCCCCCTAGGAGCATGCGCGTAATACTTTGCTTTGATAACTTGTAGATTTTTGCAATAAGTATATGAGTTCTTTATGACTAATGTTGAGCCCATGGATTATACGCACTCTCACCCTTCCACCATTGCTAGCCTCTCTAATACCGCGCACTTTTCGCGGTATCATACACCCACCATATACCTTCCTCAAAACAGCCACCATACCTGCCTATCATGGCATTTCCATAGCCATTCCGAGATATATTGCCATGCAACTTTCCATCGTTCTGTTTATTATGACACGCTCCATCATTGTCATATTGCTTTGCATGATCCTGTAGTTGGCATCGTATTTGTAGCAAAGGCACCGTTCATAATTCTTTCATACATATCACACATGAGTCATTGCACATCCCGGTACACCGCCGGAGGCATTCATATAGTGTCATATTTTGTTCTAAGTATCGAGTTGTAATTGTTGAGTTGTAAGAAAATAAAAGTGTGATGATCATCATTTTTAGAGCATTGTCCCAAGTGAGGATAGGATGATGGAGACTATGATTCCCCCATAAGTCGGGATGAGACTCCAGACGAAAAATAAAAAAAATAAAAAGAAAAAAAAGAGGCCATAAAAAAAAGGCCCAAATAAAAAAATAAAAAAATGAAACAAAAAAATGAGAGAAAAAGAGAGAAGGGACAATGCTACTATCCTTTTATCAAACTTGTGCTTCAAAGTAGCACCATGATCTTCATGATAGAGAGTCTCCTATGTTGTCACTTTCATATACTAGTGGGAATTTTTCATTATAGAACTTGGCTTGTATATTCCAATGATGGGCTTCCAAAATGCCCTAGGTCTTCGTGAGCAAGCGAGTTGGATGCATGATACGTCTCCAACGTATCTATAATTTTTGATTGCTCCATGTTATATTATCTACTGTTTTAGGCAATATTGGGCTTTATTTTCCACTTTTATATAATTTTTGGGACTAACCTATTAACCGGAGGCCCAGCCCAGATTTCTTGCTTTTATGCCTATTTCGTGTTTCGAGGAAAAGGAATATCGCGAGTCAAACGGAGTCAAACGGAACGAAATCAATCGGAGAAGTTATTTTTGGAAGGAAAGCAACCCAGGAACTTGGAGTGCGTCGTCGGGGAGATACGGGCTGCCCAGAGGGTGGGGCGCGCCCACCCCTAGGGCGTGCCCCCTGCCTCGTGGGGCCCCGTAGCTCCACCGACGCATTCTTTTCACCCATATATACCTACGTGCCCTAAAACTTCCGTAAAAGAAGATAGATCGGGAGTTCCGCCACCGCAAGCCTCTGTAGCCACCAAAACCTCTCGGAGCCTGCTCCAAGACTCACGGAGGGGGAACCCATCATCGGTGGCCATCTTCATCATCCCGGCGCTATCCATGACGAGGAGGGAGTAGTTCACCCTCGGGGCTGTGGGTATGTACCAGTAGCTATGTGTTTGACCTCTCTCTCTCGTGTTCTCTCTCGTGTTCCCTCTATGGCACGATCTTGCTGTATCCCGAGCTTTGCTATTGTAGTTGGATCTTATGATGTTTCTCCCCCTCTACTCTCTTGTGCTGAATTGAGTTTCCCCTTTGAAGTTATCTTATCATATTGAGTCTTTTATGAGAACACTTGATGTATGTCTTGTCGTGTTTATCTGTGGTGACAATGGGATATCATGTGCCACTTGATGTATGTTTTGGTGACCAACTTGCGGGTTCCGCCCATAAACCTATGCATAGGGTTTGGCACACGTTCTTGACTCTCCGGTAGAAACTTTGGGGCACTCTTTGAAGTACTTTTATGTTGGTTGGATGAATTTGAGATTGTGTGATGCATATCGTATAATCATGCCCACGGATACTTGAGGTGACAATGGAGTATCTAGGTGACATTAGGGTTTTGGTTGATTTGTGTCTTAAGGTGTTATTCTAGTACGAACTCTTTTATAGATCGATCCGAAAGAATAGCTTTGAGGTGGTTTCGTACCCTACCATAATCTCTATGTTTGTTCTCCGCTATTAGTGGCTTTGGAGTGACTCTTTGTTGCATGTTGAGGGCTTGTTATATGATCTATCTATGTTATTATTGTTGAGAGAACTTGCACTATTGAAAGTATGAACCCTAGGCCTTGTTTCCTATCATTGCAATACCGTTTACGCTCACTTTTATCCGTAGTTACCTTGCTGTTTTTATTATTTGAGATTACAAAAACCTTTATCTACCATCCATATTGCACTTGTATCACCATCTCTTCGCCGAACTAGTGCACCTATACAATTTACCATTGTATTGGGTGTGTTGGGGACACAAGAGACTCTTGTTATTTGGTTGCAGGGTTGTTTGAGAGAGACCATCTTCATCCCACGCCTCCCACGGATTGATAAACCTTAGGTCATCCACTTGAGGGAATTTGCTACTGTTCTCTGAACCTGCAGATTTTGCAGGCCCAACAACGTCTACGAGAAGAAGGTTGTGTAGTAGACATCAAGCTCCTTTTCTGGCGCCGTTGCCGGGGAGGCTAGGTAAGTGGAGGTATATCTTTAGATCTTGCAATCGAATCTTTTTGTTTCTTGTTTTAGCACTAGTTTAGTTTATAAAAGAAAACTACAAAAAAATGGAATTGAGTTTGTCTCATACGCTTCATCTCTTTAATATCTTTTGTGAGTATGATGGAAAAGAAAATTGTGCCAAAGTGTTAGAAGAAGAGTGCATTAAATTGTTTGGCACTAAATCTTTGTATGATGAGCATGATTGCAATGTTGTTAATATGAATTCCTTGAATATCCATGATGCTAATTATATGCAAAGCCACAAGCTTGGGGATGCTATGTTTGATGAAGATGATTTGTTTAGTCCCCCATGCTTTGATGAGCAAATTTACTATGATGAAAGCATGCCTCCTATCTATGATGATTATTGTGATGACACGTATGCTTTAAAGAATAATTATAACCATGAAACTTGTCATCATGATTTTGGTTTTCAATTGGATTATGCCTCACATGATAATTATTTTGTTGAGTTTGCTCCCACTATTATTCATGAGAAGAATTTTGCTTATGTGGAGAGTAGTAAATTTTCTATGCTTGTAGATCATGAAAAGAATGCTTTAGGTGCTGGTTATATTGTTGAATTCATTCATGATGCTACTGAAAATTATTATGAGGGAGGAATATATTCTTGTAGGAATTGTAATAATGTCAAGTTTCCTCTCTATGTGTTGAAAATCTTGAAGCTATGCTTGTGTTACCCTCCTATGCAAGTTGATTCTTATTCCCATAAGTTGTTTGTTCACAAAATCCCTATGCATAGGAATTTGGTTAGACTTGTGCTAGTCATATTCTTCATGATGCTCTTTTTATGTTTCAATTCTATCTTTTATGTGACCATCATTGAAATCATCATGCCTAGCTAGGGGCGTTAAACGATAGCGCTTGTTGGGAGGCAACCCAATTTTTATTTTTGTTCTTTATTTTTGGTTCTTTTTAGGAATAAATAATCCATCTAGATTCTGTTTAGATGTGGTTTTATGTTTTAGTTAGTGTTTGTGCCAAGTAGAACCTTTGGGAAGACTTGGGTGAAGTCTTTATGATCATGCTGTAAAAAACAGAAACTTTAGCGCTCACGAGATTAGCTAGAACGTTTTACTGGACAGTGCTATTTAGTTGATTCTTTTTGCATATGATTACTAGAAAAATTCCTCAGGTCCACCAATTTATTTTAGAATTTTTGGAGTTCCATAAGTTTGCATTAGTTACAGATTACTACAGACTGTTCTGTTTTTGAAAGATTCTGTTTTCATTGTGTTGTTTGCTTATTTTGATGAATCTATGGCTAGTAAAATAGTTTATAAACCATAGAGAAGTTGGAATACAGTAGTCTTAACACCAATATAAATAAATAATGAGTTCATTACAGTACCTTGATGTGGTGTTTTGTTTTCTTTCGCTAGCGGAGCTCACGAGTTTTTTGTTAAGTTTTGTGTTGTGAAGTTTTCAAATTTTGGGTAAAGATTCGATGGACTATGGAATAAGGAGTGGCAAGAGCCTAAGATTGGGGATTCCCAAGGCACCCCAAGGTAATATTCAAGGACAACCAAGAGCCTAAGCTTGGGGATGCCCCGGAAGGCATCCCCTCTTTCGTCTTCGTTCATCGGTAACATTACTTGGAGCTATATTTTTATTCACCACATGATATGCGTTTTGCTTGGAGCGTCATTTTCTTTTGTTATTATTTGCTTTCTGTTAATTAGATTAATGTTTTACATCTTTAGTTTCAATAAAAATGTCAAGGATAGCCTTTACCATGCTTATTTTGCAAGTATATATGTTGCAGTTTGAAACAGAAAGTTCACCGCTGTTGCAAAAATTCCCTAGAAAATTCAGAGAGTGGTATAATGTTGAATCGTTTTGCATATTGAGCTCTGATAAATTTTTTACAGTAGGAATTTTAGTTCATAATTTTTGGAGTCAGGGAAGTAATGATACTCTTGCATTCTTTACAGACTGTACTGTTTTGGCAGATTGCTGTTATGCTTGCGTTGTTTGCATATGTTTGCTTGTTTAATGATTCTATTTGAGGATAGGAGTATTAAATATACAGAGGCATTTAGTATGAAATGTTTAATAATAAATTAAGTTATTTGTTACAGTAGAAAATGTTAAGGTTTTGCATTGGTTTATACTAACCCATCTCACGAGTTCTTGTTGAGTTCGTTGTGAATGAAGCTTTTGATAAAAAGAGAAACCATGATATGAGAGGAATTAAGGAGACACAAAAGCTCAAGCTTGGGGATTCCCAAGGCACCCCAAGATAATATTTCAAGAAGTCTCAAGCATCTAAGCTTGGGGATGCCCAGTAGGCATCCCACCTTTCTTCTTCAACAACTATCGGTTAGTATCGGTTGAGCCTAAGTTTTGCTTCTTCACATGAGTTGTGCTATCCTTGCAATGTAGTTTTATTTAGCTTTGCTTGCTGTTTGAATAAAGTATCAAGATATGAAATTATTAAATGGGAGAGTCTTCACATAGTTGCATAATTATCCGACTACTCATTGATCTTCACTTATACCTTTCAGAGTAGTTTGTCGTTTGCTCTAGTGCTTCACTTATATCTTTTAGAGCACAATGGTGGTTTTATTTTGAAGAAATATATGAACTCTCATGCTTCACTTAGATTATTTTTAGAGTCTTAAATAGCATGGTAATGTGCTTAATTCTAATATGCTAAGCATACAAGATTTGTAAGGATTCTTATGAGTGTGTTGAATACTAAGAGAAGTTTGATACTTGATAATTGTTTTGAGATATGGAGGTAGTGATATTAAAGTCATGCTAGTTGGGTGATTATGAATTTAAAGAATGCTTGTGTTGAAGTTAGCAAGTCCCGTAGCATGCACGTATGGTTAAAGTTGTGTAACAAATTTGAAACATGAAGTGTACCTGGCTTGTGCATCCTTATGAGTGGCGGTCGGGGACGAGCGATGGTCTTTTCCTACCAATCTATCCCCCCAGGAGCATGCGTGTAGTACTTGATTTTTGATGACTTCTAAATTTTTGCAATAAGTATATGATTTCTTTTGACTAATGTTGAGTCCATGGATTATACGCACTTTTACCTTTCCGCCTTTGCTAGCCTCTTCGGTACCGTGCATTGCCCTTTCTCACCTTGAGAGTTGGTGCAAACTTCACCGGTGCATCCAAACCCCGTGATATGATACGCTCTATCACACATAAACCTCCCTATATCTTCCTCAAAACAGCCACCATACCTACCTATTTATGGCATTTCCATAGCCATTCCGAGATATATTGCCATGCAACTTTCCACCGTTCCGTTCATCATCATCATGACATGACATACTTTACTTTTGTCATATTGCCATTGCATGATCATGTAGTTGACATCGTATTTGTGGCAAAGCCACCATGCATAATTTTCATACATGTCACTCTTGATTCATTGCACCATCCCGGTACACCGCCGGAGGCATTCATATAGAGTCATATCTTGTTCTAGTTTCGAGTTGTAATCCTTATGTTGTAATCAATAGAAGTGTGATGATCATCATTATTAGAGCATTGCCCAAAAAAAGAGAAAGGCCAAAAAAAGGCCCAAAAAAAGAAAATAAATAAAAAGGGGCAATGCTACTATCCTTTTTTCCACACTTGTGCTTCAAAGTAGCACCTTGTTCTTCATGTAGAGAGTCTCATATATTGTGCTTCAAAGTAGCACCATGTTTTTCATATAGTGAGTCTCATAAGTTGTCTTTTTATACTAGTGGGAATTTTTCATTGTAGAACTTGGCTTGTATATTCCTACGATGGGCTTCCTCAAATGCCCTAGGTCTTCGTGAGCAAGCAAGTTGGATGCACACCCACTAGTTTTCTTTTGTTGAGCATTCATTTATAGCTCTAGTGCATCCGTTGCATGGCAATCCCTACTCCTCATGTTGACATCAATTGATGGGCATTTCCATAGCCCGTTGATTATCCTCGTCAACGTGAGACTTTCTACATTTATGTCTTCTCCACACAATCCCCATCATCATATTCTATTCCACCCATAGTGCTATATCCATGGCTCACGCTCATGTATTGCGTGAAGGTTGAAAAAGTTTGAGATTATTTAAGTATGAAACAATTGCTTGGCTTGTCATCGGGGTATAGAAGTTGGGAACATCTTTGTGTGACTTAAAATGAAGCATAGCCTAACTATATGATTTTGTAGGGATGAACTTTCTTTTGCCATGCTATTTTGAGAAGACATGATTACTTTGATTAGTATGCTTGAAGTATTACTATTTCTTTTATCAATATGAACTTTTATTTTGTATTCATTCTGATCTGAATATTCATATCACAAGTAAGAAGAATTACATTGAAATTATGCCAACTAGCATTCCACATCAAAAATTATCTTTTCTATCATTTACCTACTTGAGGACGAGCAGGAATTAAGCTTGGGGATGCTTGATACGTCACCAATGTATCTATAATTTTTTATTGCTCCATGCTATATTATCTACTATTTTAGGCAATATTGGGCTTTATTTCCCACCTTTATATTATTTTTGGGACTAACCTATTAACCGGAGGCCCAGCCCAGATTTGTTGTTTTATGCCTATTTCAGTGTTTCGAGGAAAAGGAATATCAGACGGAGTCAAAACGGAACGAAATCAACAGGAGAAGTTATTTTTGGAAGGAAAGCAACCCAGGGAACTTGGAGTGCACGTAAGGGGAGATACGGGCTGCCCACAAGGGTGGGGGGCGCGCCCACCCCCCTAGGGCGCGCCCCCCTGCCTCGTGGGGCCCCCGTAGCTCCACCGACGTACTCCTTTCACCCATATATACCTACGTACACTAAAACTTCCAGAACATAAGATAGATCGGGAGTTCCGCCGCCGCAAGCCTCTGTAGCCACCAAAAACCTCTCGGGAGCCTGCTCGCAAGACTCACGGAGGGGGAACCCATCACCGGTGGCCATCTTCATCATCCCGGTGCTATCGATGACGAGGAAGGAGTAGTTCACCCTCGGGGGTGAGGGTATGTACCAGTAGCTATGTGTTTTATCTCTCTCTCTCTCTCTCGTGTTCCCTCTATGGCATGATCTTGATGTATCCCGAGCTTTGCTATTGTAGTTGGATCTTATGATGTTTCTCCCCCTCTACTCTCTTGTGATGAATTGAGTTTCCCTTTGAAGTTATCTTATCGGATTGAGTCTTTTATGAGAACACTTGATGTATGTCTTGCCGTGTTTATCTGTGGTGACAATGGGATATCATGTGCCATTTGATGTATGTTTTGGTGACCAACTTGCGAGTTCCGCCCATGAACCTATGCATAGGGGTTGGCACACGTTCTTGACTCTCCGGTAGAAACTTTGGGGCACTCTTTGAAGTACTTTTATGTTGGTTGGATGAATCTGAGATTGTGTGATGCATATCGTATAATCATGCCCACGGATACTTGAGGTGACAATGGAGTATCTAGGTGACATTAGGGTTTGGTTGATTTGTGTCTTAAGGTGTTATTCTAGTACGAACTCTTTTATAGATCGATCCGAAAGAATAGCTTTGAGGTGGTTTCATACCCTACCATAATCTCTATGTTTGTTCTCCGCTATTAGTGGCGTTGGAGTGACTCTTTGTTGCATGTTGAGGGCTTGTTATATGATTTATCTATGTTATTATTGTTGAGAGAACTTGCACTAGTGAAAGTATGAACCCTAGGCCTTGTTTCCTATCATTGCAATACCGCTTACGCCACTTTTATCCATAGTTACCTTGCTGTTTTTATTATTTCAGATTACAAAAACCTTTATCTACCATCCATATTGCACTTGTATCAACATCTCTTCATTAACTAGTGCACCTATACAATTTACCATTGTATTGGGTGTGTTGGGGACACAAGAGACTTTTTGTTATTTGGTTGCAGGGTTGTTCGGGAGAGACCATCTTCATGCTACGCCTCCCACGGATTGACAAACCTTAGGTCATCCACTTGAGGGAAATTTGCTAATGTCCTACAAACATGTGCACTTGCAGGCCCAACAACGTCTACAAGAAGAAGATTGTGTAGTAGACATCAATGCACACCCACTTACTTTCTTTTTGTTGAGCTTTCATATGCTTATAGCTCTAGTGCATCCGTTGCATGGCAATCCCTACTCACTCACATTGATATCTATTGATGGGCATCTCCATAGCCCGTTGATACGCCTAGTTGATGTGAGACTATCTTCTCCCTTTTTGTCTTCTCCACAACCACCCTTATATTCCACCCATAGTGCTATATCCATGGCTCACGCTCATGTATTGCGTGAAGATTGAAAAAGTTTGAGAATGTCAAAAGTATGAAACAATTGCTTGGCTTGTCATCGGGGTTGTGCATGATTTAAATACTTTGTGTGGTGAAGATAGAGCATAGCCAGACTATATGATTTTGTAGGGATAACTTTCTTTGGCCATGTTATTTTGAGAAGACATGATTGCTTTGTTAGTATGCTTGAAGTATTATTATTTTTATGTCAATATGAACTTTTGTCTTGAATCTTTCGGATCTGAATATTCATACCACAATTAAGAAGAATTACATTGAAACTATGCCAAGTAGCATTCCAGATCAAAAATTATCTTTTTTATCATTTACCTACTCGAGGACGAGCAGGAATTAAGCTTGGGGATGCTTGATACGTCTCCAACGTATCTATAATTTTTTATTGTTCCATGCTATTATATTACCTGTTTTGAATGATTATGGGATTTATTATACACTTTTATATTACTTTTGGGACTAACCTATTAAACGGAGGCCCAGCCAATATTGTTGTTTTATTGCCTGTTTCAGTATTTCGAAGGAAAGGAATATCAAATGGAGTCCAAATGCAATGAAACCTTCGGCAGCGTTATTTTTGGGAAGAATATCATCCTGGAGACTTGGAGTTCACGTCAGAAGATCCTCGAGGAGGACAGGAGATAGGGGGCGCCCCCCCCCCCCCTACTGGGCGTGCCCCCTTGTCTCCTGGGCCCCTCGAGCACCTCCCGACCGACTTCTTTCGCCTATATAAGCCTACGTACCCTAAAACCATCGAATATCAAGATAGAACGGGAGTTCCGCCGCCGCAAGCCTCTGTAGCCACCAAAAACCTCTCGGGAGCCCGTTCTGGCACCCTGCCGGAGGGGGAATCCAACACCGGTGGCCATCTTCATCATCCCGGCGCTCTCCATGACGAGGAGGGAGTAGTTCACCCTCGGGGCTGAGGGTATGTACCAGTAGCTATGTGTTTGATCTCTTTCTCTCGTGTTCCCTCTATGGCACGATCTTGATGTATCGCGAGCTTTGCTATTATAGTTGGATCTTATGATGTTTCTCCCCCTCTACTCTCTTGTGATGAATTGAGTTTCCTCTTGAAGTTATCTTATCGGATTGAGTCTTTGATTTGAGAACACTTGATGTATGTCTTGTCGTGTTTATCTGTGGTGACAATGGGATATCACGTGCCACTTGATGTATGTTTTGGTGACCAACTTGCGGGTTCCGCCCATGAACCTATGCATAGGGGTTGGCACACGTTTTCTTGACTCTCCGGTAGAAACTTTGGGGCACTCTTTGAAGTACTTTGTGTTGGTTGGATCAATCTGAGATTGTGTGATGCATATCGTATAATCATGCCCACGGATACTTGAGGTGACAATGGAGTATCTAGGTGACATTAGGGTTTTGGTTGATATGTGTCTTAAGGTGTTATTCTAGTATGAACTCTTTAATAGATCGATCCGAAAAAATAACTTTGTGGTGGTTTCGTACCCTACCATAATCTCTACGTTTGTTCTTCTCTATTAGTGGCTTCGGAGTGACTCTTTGTTGCATGTTGAGGGATTGTTATATGATCTATCTATGTTATTATTGTTGAGAGAACTTGCACTAGTGAAAGTATGAATCCTAGGCCTTGTTTCCTATCATTGCAATACCGTTTACGCTCACTTTTATCATTAGTTACCTTGCTGTTTTTATATTTTCAGATTACAAAAACCTATATCTACCATCCATATTGCACTTGTATCACCATCTCTTCGCGAACTAGTGCACCTATACAATTTGCCATTGTATTGGGTGTGTTGGGGACACAAGAGACTCTTTGTTATTTGGTTGCAGGGTTGTTTGAGAGAGACCATCTTCATCCTACGCCTCCTACGGATTGATAAACCTTAGGTCATCCACTTGAGGGAAATTTGCTACTGTCCTACAAACCTGTGCAATTGCAAGCCCAACAATGTCTACAAGAAGAAGGTTGTGTAGTAGACATCAGAGCCGCTTCTCAGCTGCGATCACGAGGGACTCGGCCAACCGACTGCTCTCAGCCGCGCAGGCAGACGACTTCTTGTAGTCGTCGGCTATGGTCAGAATCCCCTTGGAACTCGGCATCTTCATTTTGAGGTAGGCATAGTGGGGGACCGCCATGAACTTGGCCAGAGCAGGCCGGCCAAGTAGCGCATGGTATGGGCTCTCAAGGTCCACCACTTCGCAGACCGGCTCTCGGCGAAGTGATCTTTGTCCCCAAAGAGGACGTCTATCCGGATCTTGGCTGATTGGTGAGCGTGAAAGGCCAGGAACTATGCCGTGGAAAACAGTCCGCCGGATCAAGCTGCCTTTGCCTGATTCTTAACTTCTCCATGGTGTCTTTGTACAGTATGTTGATGCTGCTGCCGCCATCTATCAGAACTCGGGAGAAACGAGCGGCTTGCCTATCTATGGCAAAGGTGGCATCCAAAACCAGGGCATAGGAGTCGGGATTGGGCATCATCTCTGGGTGGTCGGCTCTGCTCCAGCTGATGGGCTTCTCGGACCAATGCATGAACTCTGGGGTCTCTGATGCTACCGCATTCACTTCTTGTTACTGCAGCCATCTGCTGCGTCAATCATCGGCCACGCTGGTGAACACGACATAAGCTCCATGCTCTTCTGGATACTCATCTTGTATGGCTTCGACCGTCGACCGCCTTGCCGGGCGGAGGAGGAGGCGGCTGCCCAAAGAAAGCGGGGAGGCAAGAGGCCGTCTCCTTGGCGATCTGGTGAGCCAATGGCACTTCCGAGTGGTGTGGTTGGACGGCTTCGCACCACTATGGAATTTGCGAGGTGCATCCAGAGTCTGCTCATATGAGAAAGCCGGCAGCGAGTTGGGCTTGCCGCCTTCCGCGTTTGGGCGGAGGCTGCCCTTCCGCCGCTGGTCTTCGATCGCCGCCACCGCCGGCGGGTGGAAGCCGGCTGCGTAGCCTTGCGCTTGTGGTCGTTCTGCTGTTGACGTCGACTGGTGTCACTAGCCGGGGTTCGAGGAGCCTGAGGGGCCACTTTGCCAGATGCATCGACTCGGATCTCTCCCTTCATGGCGGAGTCGTCTGTGGCGTGTTTGTCCGCTATGATCAGCAGCTCGTCGAGGGTCGCCGGCCCGTCGCAGAGGAGTCGGTGCTTGAGGAGGGTGCCTTCTCTGCACCCGGCGGTGAAGTACTCAATGGCCTGCACCTCGTGCACGCCTTCGCAAGAGTTGCAGAGCTCAGCCCAGCGCGTGAGGTAGTCGCGAGTAGACTCATTGGGGCCTTGCATGCACAAGGAGAGCTGGCGGGGCTTGGGCAGCCGCTTGTACGTGATGATGAAGTTGCGGACGAAGGCGTCGGTGAAGTCGACCCAGCTGTTGATGCTGCGGGGCTTCAGGCTGTTCAGCCATGTCCGGGCCGTGCCTTGGAGCATGAGCGGAACGTATTTCACAGCAACGCGCTTGTTGCCGTTTGCTATGCTGACGGCTGTGTGGAGTAGTCGACCAGCCAGTCCTCCGGCTTCACGGAGCCGGTGTATTTGGGCGTGTCTCTTGGAAGCGTGAACCCTTTGGGGAAGGGTTCGTCTCGAATACGGGGGCCGAAACACGGCGGACCCAGCTCATCTTCTTCTTCTAGCGCCAGGGACCGATGGAGACGGTCGATCCGGTGGCGGGCATCATTCTCTCCGGCTCCCTCTCGGCGGCCAAGGCGGTCGCCGAGTGTCGGGTGATCAACACGCGACGGGAAGACGCGCCTTTCCCTGCGAGGGGGAGGAGGCGGACAGTCATCCCGCCGTTCCACTGCTCTTGGGCGGCCGTCTTGGTCGCGCTCTATGGTGACACGAGTCTGACTGCGGCTGGCAGCCGACTCCTTGTCACTTCTCCCACGGACGCCGCAAGTCGGCGTCCGAGAGGTCGCGCCTTGATCTCGGCGGGGAGGCAGATCATCGTTTTGCCGGTGTGGCGCCTCAGTGCGGCAGCCGGCCTCGTGCTGCTCGGCAGCCGCGTCGAGGAGCCGCTGGACGCGCTCCGCCATCTGGCGACGTTCTTCGCCCTCGAACTTGTCCAGCTCTTCAGCTGTGGCCCGGGCAGCTCGGATGTTTTCCGCAAGTGTGGCGTAGATGGGGCGATCTGCCCCGAACAGGTTGGCGATGGCCATGCCGTGCTGCTGGACCGTGCCGAGGCGGCTGGGACCAGCCGGAGCCGGCGTGCCGCCACAGCGCGGTCCATCTCGCGCTGGTAGGCTTCCGACAAGCGTCTCATGTTGGCCAGCTTCTTGGCGCCTTCGACGAGCTGGATGTCGCGTGCCTCTAGCGTCTCGGCGTCGGCGTCTTCTAGGATGGGCGCCGTCAAGTCTTGCAGCGCCGCATCGAGAGGGTCGCGAGCACCTCCGCCGGAGTGCTCGCCGTGACCGATGACTAGCACCTCCGTGACGGTGCTTCCGCCGCTCTCCGCGCGAGGGAGCGGCTCGTCGTAGACCACCACGTTGGTGGGGAACTCGTCAAGCGACGCGGTGTCGGAGTCAACCAACATCGGGTTGGTGGACCCTACAGACTCCAGGTCCACAGCTGGCTCGCTGGTGACGTGGAGTTGATCGAGGAGGCCCGCAAGGAGGCTCTCAGGGCCGTCCGTGCCCGTGTCGGACGCGGGCTCGCCGGAGAGGTGGACCACGCCAATGAGATCAGCGAGGCAACTTGTCGTGCAGGCGACTTCCGCGCCATGCAGCGCGTCGGCGCAGACTCTGTCTGGCGTGTCGGGCTGGCTGCGCTCGCCAGGGAGAAAAACGGTTCCCGTCCAGAACAGGTCTCCGGACGACGGTGCACCTCGCCCCATGGTGGGCGCCAAATGTCGGGTGTTGGGTGCGACATATGCCAAAGGATGGCTTATCATGGTGGGAGCGAGTAGAACATCGTCGGTGCCTGGAAGCGGGATGAGGCGTAGACACGAACGTTGGCATACTTTACCCAGGTTCGGGGCTCTCCTAGGAGATAACACCCCTAGTCATGCTCTGTGGGGTCTCCGCATGATCACTAAGGCACAAGTGAATACACAGGTGCTCCTTGAGCTGTATGCTAGAGGTAGGAGAAGGCAAGGCTAGCTCTCTCCTTCCTCTATGATCTGGTCTAGTTCTAACTGGTTCGGAACCCTCTGCATGGGTGCCTGGGGTTTATAGGCCTACCCCTGTGGGTACATTAATGTCTGGCCGGGTGTAGGGCCCGGCCGTCGCCTCTTTGGCCGCCCGGCTTCTCCATTGTTGTTGGGGCCCGCCGGTTGGTTGGGTACGGGCCGACAGTGCCGTACTCCGCCGCTCCGGGTCTTGTTGGCGGTGATCACCGTTGTCGTGTCTCTAATGACCTTGAGGCTTGGTCAGGTCATGGCTCTGACTCCGCCGCTTTGGGCGATCATCTGTAGCCACTCCTTGTCTCGTCTGGTTAATGGCGCGTGGGTCCCGAGGAAGGGGCGGGCCGACCTGTGGGCCGACCTCCCTCGGGTCAGACTGGTAGGGCTCTCGCCGTCTTCTGGACTCTCGCTGACTGGTGGGGCCCATCGTCCTTGGGCCGTACATACAGGCCGTCGTGGGAGCAGGACTCCGCCCACTTGTGATGATGTCAGGGATGGCATGGCAACAGTGCCGCGCCGGGCGGAGATCTCCGCCGGTACAGCGCACTGTGGACACGCCAGCCCCTGGAAAGGGGAGGGGATGGGCTACACTGTAGCCATTCCCCGTCCCGTCCCCGCCGATGAGGGCATGGGCTTTGTTGTTGTCGCGGGCCGACTCCTCGAGGCCGGCTTCTCTAGAAGCCGCCGGGTAGGAGTCGGCTTGTCTTGACCTCGCCACTAGGACTCGGCCGTTTATGGGCGGTCGGTACATTCACGGCTTCGGAAGACGGCCCTTCATCTTGGCGTCTTGAGGGGCGCAGCTGGCCCCGATGTCTTGAAAGGATCTGGGCTTCGGGTTAGCCTACCCGTGGCCATTACTCCGACAATCCTACATAGGAATAGGAGGCCTAAAAGGTCTTATATTTAGGAACAGAGGACTTTTGATAGAAGACTTCTCACATCATGGCACTCATCGTCGGACGGCATGGCTGTCCAGTATTGTCGTTGGGGCTTCAAGGGGATTTTTCCTTTGCAAATCCTACTGCAGAATTCCTATAAATTTCCAGCAAACCAAGGCCTAAAAGGTCTTATATTTAGGAACAGAGGACTTTTGATGAAGGACTTCTCACATCATGGCACTCATCGTCGGACGGCATGGCTGTCCAGCATTGTCATTGGGGCTTCAAGGGGATTTTTCTTTTGCAAACCCTACTGTAGAATTCCTATAAATTTCCAGCAAACCAAAGGAGGCCCAAAAGGTCTTATATTTAGGAACAGAGGACTTTTGATGGAGGACTGCTCACATCATGGCACTCATCGTCGGACGGCATGGCTGTCCAGTATTGTCGTTGGGGCTTCAAGGGGATTTTTCCTTTGCAAATCCTACTGTAGAATTCTTATAAATTTCCAGCAAACCAAAGAAGGCCTAAAAGGTCTTATATTTAGGAACAGAGGACTTTTGATGGAGGACTGCTCACATCATGGCACTGATCGTCGGACGGCATGGATGTACAGTATTGTCGTTGGGGCTTCAAGGGAATATTTCCTTTGCAAATCCTACTGTAGAATTCCTATAAATTTCTAACAAACCAAAGAAGACCTCAAAGGTCTTATATTTAGGAACAGAGGACTTTTGATGGAGGACTTCTCACATCATGGCACTCATCGTCGGACGGCATGGCTGTCCAGTATTGTCGTTGGGGCTTCAAGGGGATTTTTCCTTTGCAAATCCTACGGTAGAATTGCTATAAATTTCCAGCAAACCAAGGCCTAAAAGGTCTTATATTTAGGAATAGAGGACTTTTGATGAAGGACTTCTCACATCATGGCACTCATCGTCGGACGGCATGGCTGTCCAGCATTGTCGTTGGGGCTTCAAGGGGATTTTTCTTTTGTAAACCCTACTGTAGAATTCCTATAAATTTCCAGCAAACCAAAGGAGGCCTAAAAGGTTTTATATTTAGAAATAGAGGACTTTTGATGAAGGACTTCTCACATCATGGCACTCATCGTCGGACGGCATGGCTGTCCAGCATTGTCGTTGGGGCTTCAAGGGGATTTTTTTTTTGCAAATCCTACTGTAAAATTCCTATAAATTTCCAGCAAACCAAAGAAGGCCTAAAAGGTCTTATATTTAGGAACAGAGGACTTTTGATGGAGGACTGCTCACATCATGGCACTCATCGTCGGACCGCATGGCTGTCCAGTATTGTCGTTGGGGCTTCAAGGGAATATTTCCTTTCAAATCCTACTGTAGAATTCTTATAAATTTCTAACAAATCAAAGGAGGCCTCAAAGGTCTTATATTTAGAAACAGAGGACTTTTGATGGAGGACTTCTCACATCATGGCACTCATGGTCGGACGGCATGGCTGTCCAGTATTGTCGTTGGGGCTTCAAGGGGATTTTTCCTTTGCAAATCCTACTGTAGAATTCTTATAAATTTCCAACAAACCAAAGAAGGCCTCAAAGGTCTTATATTTAGGAACAGAGGACTTTTGATGGAGAACTTCTCACATCATGGCACTCATCGTCGGACGGCATGGCTGTCCAGTATTATCGTTGGGGCTTCAACGGGATTTTTCCTTTGCAAATCCTACTGTATAATAATAAATTTCCAACAAATCAAAAGAGGCCTAAAAGGTCTTATATTTAGAAACAGATGACTTTTGATGAAGGACTTCTCATATCATGGCACTCATCGTCGGACGGTATGGTTGTCCAGTATTGTCGTCTGTGCTTCAAGGGGATTTTTCCTTTGCAAACCCGTCCTGATCGACGTGAGCTGTGGCGTCACGGCAATAGAATCAAAAGTGCTCACCCCTCAAAAAAAAAGAATCAAAATTGCTCACATCAGTTGAGGAAACTGGGGAGATCCAATTTGAAGTATCCACAACGCCTCCTCGGTTGAATATCGGCTCCACCACACTCCCAAAGTTCGTCTTCGCCGCAACTTATCTGCGGTTTGACGTCAAAATATTTTTTACATGGTCCCAAAGTGGGGCTGGGTGCCCAGGAAGCATTCACAAGTAGTGATGAAACAGACTATATGGAGCACAAGGCAATACCCTCAGATTCTTTTTTTTACCAAATCCAATGTACAAAATGCAGGGGACACGTTGGGGTCATTCTCGTGAAACACAGGTTTCATTTCAGAGCACAAGGCAGGAAATATCCAAAGGGTAAATCGAGTTCGCTTAATTACATACGTACATTGTTGCTACAATATAGACTTAGGAAATTAAGGCCTTGTCACAGAGAGACACTGCCATCAGTTCTCACTTCCCTGGAAAATATGTACAGCGGCCGGACAGCCACACACACACCTGAGCAAAGAAGGGTCGGCACTATGTACAGAGGAGGCAACCTAAGCACCACCTCCCAGCCTTTTTATTGAAGCTCAGGGGGCTCGGCGAGCATATACTCGACAGGAAGAAGGGAAGGGCAGCGATCCGCGATGACCGCCAGGCGCAGCAGAGTCCGCTTACAAGCACGCGTCGGATCACATATTGTTGCCCATACCCACACTAACTCCGATCCTTTCTGCGACCTGCGATACAGATGTGCGGTTGTCAGCAACGATATAATTTCTGAAAAATGCAGCTGATATGAAAAGGGACATCGCCCACTTTCATTGGCAGAAGAAGACTAAAGAGATTCTTCAAAATACAACGGTTACCAGGGTGCACCTAGCCAAGTAATAATCTGTAATACAACAGTTTGCTCCTAATGAACTGATCTTGGTAACAGCATATACAGCTGCCAGATCTTTATTTGGAGTGTATAATTATTGCTCCTAATGAACTGATCTTGGTAACAGCATATACAGCTGCCAGATCTTTATTTGGAGTGTATAATTAAAACCAACTACACTGAGAGCGAAATGCCACTCCTTAGATGCCATGTTTGCTATAAGGACAATAATTGATTTCTAGTTCAGTTTTGGAGCAGACAAGACAGAAAGCTTACTTCCTTGAAGGAGTGAACATCACTGCCCCATAGCCAGGCATCGCAACCTGCGTCCCTAGCTCCCCACAAATCATTCCGACGGTCGTCCCCAATATGCACAGCCTCTTCAGGCTTCACGTCCAACAACTCGCAGGCCTTCAGGAATATTGTTGGGTTTGGCTTTTCTGCTGCAACCTGTTAGCAGAAAAAACAGAGGCAAGGGTTTAATAGCAAACATTAATAGGAAAACTGAAGGTCGAACTTATAGATACAAAGGACAGTAGCTACAGGGTAAAGGTTCAGTTAACAAGCTTAGTTAAAGCAGCTCATCTGTAAATGGAAACCCACCTCAGCAGATACAGCAACTGCATCGAACCAGTGATCACAATTAAGGGCCTGTAAAAGTGGCCGGAGGCGGGTGTCAAAGTTGGATACAACAGCTGTTCTCACACCAGCCCTTCTCAATGCTTCAAAAACATATTTAGCATCAGGGTCAATGAGCCGCCAGGCCTAGCAAACATAAAACAGTTTGTGAGGTCAAACATACAATAGGATGGTTTCAAATCATTTTGATTACAGATTTTCTCTTACCTTCTCAGTTGTATAGTAATGATAAAGTTCCTCAAAGTACTGTAAATCTGAGCAGCCTGTAGAAGAACTAACTATATGTTGCCAAAAGGGCCTCCCATCATCGACATACCTGGAGAAATTGGGAAACATAAGTCCATGCAGCAGCATATGTTTTTAACAGGTTTGAAATGTTTGACTGAATGAATCGCAAATTTGTACAAAAATCCACATGCCCCGAGTGCTAAAAGGCAGTATTTATTATTATTTTGTGACATGATAACTCCAGGTTCCAAGGAGGAACTGAATGCAAGGCTGATAAGAAACAAAAGAATCAAATCATCAGTACTACCTATCACCGTGGTCCATGTTGCGAAAATCAGTTTCATGCGATTCCATTCAGATTTGTCTCCTGATAAGTATTATGAAAAACGTACCCAAGGATACTCAGTGCTCGTAAAGCACACAAGCCAGCTAAAACTAACTGTGAATATGCCAGAAACTTAAGAATCAGATTCTCGCATAAGAATAAACTCTCTACTTTCTGAATACTATGTGAAACTTAAGAACCAATGTTCCTACCCCACAATTGTTCTTTTAGCACCACAAAAGACAAATAAAACTATCTCA
This sequence comes from Aegilops bicornis, assembly GCA_021605145.1. Classification (NCBI taxonomy): domain Eukaryota; kingdom Viridiplantae; phylum Streptophyta; class Magnoliopsida; order Poales; family Poaceae; genus Aegilops; species Aegilops bicornis. The sequence continues at coordinate 127,227,112 of CM038670.1, read as the reverse complement.
GCCATATCTGAGAAGGTAACTGCATCAAGCACCAGATAAAAACTTGGGACCATTCCAGTTCCTGGATCTCAATCTGAACATTGAGAATTATAGAATCCTCAAAGCTGTTCCTGCAAATATTCCTCGGCGTTCTGGTGGGAACTTTACTTGTGGAATTCTACTTCTAACAAACGTTTTCTTAGCTCGCAGCTTAACTCAGGTCGAGGGATAATTAACTCCGCTTGAAATTGTTTCATATCTGCACGTCACTCTCAATTTTGAAGAGGCGGTATTTCAATCCAATTGATTAAAGGACAAGTTCAAGGAAGTGAAAGACAAGTTAGTCCAGAGCTTCCTGATGTATATCCTTGTTTAAATTGAACAAGGACATTCATGGCAAGAATATCCCCGACCTAAATGCTATTTATTCATTTCAATACGGGCGCACAAGAACAAAATCAGACAGAGCCATCTTAGTAAGATACTCGTATAGCGAAAATCAAATCCAAACTCGCATTCGGAAAAACAGGACAGTCCAAAGGTAAATGCCATACCTAAGACGCGATCTGCCCCATGGCTGCGAATATGCCTGCCGGTACCTCATCAGGATCTCATCCTCGGAGTACTTCACCCCATACTTTTCGCCCAGTGTTCTGTACACCTGTATTAACATTCAGAGCACAAGCCATATTAATCAAACCGCCGCATGCATGCCCAATTAACAGAGGAAAGGGAGATTTTATCAGTAATTCGTCATGCATGGCGAAATAAATCCACACACAACCCAGAAATGAACAGCAGGAACAAATCTGTCCAGGTTCTCACAACCCAAATCTATGAACATACACGAACTGAACGGGCCACAGAAGTACGGATCAGATCGATCCAAACGCCACGCATTGCCTCAGCGCGTGCACCGCATAGAAAACATGCAGGCCTCCGTCAGCCATGGGAACGGCCAACAGAATCAAGCGGAGCAAACAGAGGAAGATGAATTGGAGGTGCGGTGTATGGGGGGAAGGGCGTAGGCCGACCTGGGCCATGGGCTCGGTGGGGGCGAGGAGGGTGCCGGCGGCGTCGACGAGGATGGCCTTGTGCGTGATGTCGCCGTAGATGGCCCGCCGGTAGTCGTAGTACTCCCGCGCGCCCATCGGCTCCCACCGCGCGACGCCCGCCCCGACGACCGCCTCCGGGGCCTCCGCCGCGACCGCCGTCCCGAGGCGCCGCCGGCCCGCGAGCGCCGGCTGGAGCCGGGCTGCGGCCGCGGCCGCCGCCGCGGTTGCCGAGCGCAGCCGCGCCACCGCCATTGTCAACGAGGTGGCGGGGTGGCGGGTCTCGGGTGGCAGGTGGGTCCGGGCGCCAGAATCTCAGGTGGTGGCGGCTCCGCCGTGCCGTGCCGGAGCGAGCGTGCGTGCGCGCGCGGTCGGTCTCTCCTGTGGCGTGCGTGCGTGCGTGCGTGTGTGTGGGTGTGATGCGGTGTGGCCGTGTGTGGGTGCGCGGTGTTTATAGGCAGGCGGAGGGAGGGAGACGAGCGGCGGCCGGTGACGCGACCGTGATGGCTATTTGCTTCCTGTGGCTGCCTTCACCTCCTCCTTTCCTCGGGTTTCAGGGACTCTTTTGGGCGTCACAAAATTCCTTGCATTTTACACACACAGGTATTACTTGTGTTCACTTTTTATATGTTTTGAATTATAAAATGTTTTGAATTTTTTGGTTCCAATGTATATAGACGCATTTTAATATGTTTATTCACGCTTCAGTCTATATGCAGTCTTTATTGAAATATCCAAAACATCTTATATTTATGAACGAACGGAGTAACTTTTTTCGAATCAGATGTATATAGTTGCATTTTAGTGTTTGTTCACTTAATTTAGTCTGTATGTAGTCTATATATAATATTTAAAACATTATATAATTCAGAACATATGTGATATTTTAAAAAAAATTACTAGAAGACCAATGACCATTTGTTAAAGTCGACCAACCCTTAAAATTAATCTTTATATAAATTAGAAATTGCACACGGGGACTTGAGGACATAGACACCATCCTCCTCCTGTGTACTCGTATGTGTTGTGCCATGGGCCAAATTCGACACCGCCTCTACACTTCCATGACATTGTCGGAGCGAGAAAAAAATGCATGCAACGGCTAGGAAGTATTCACGTGAAGCCAAAAGACATCTAAAAAAGGAAACAAATCATTGTCCCGTAGAAGAATGTGGCGGAGAGGGTTGGATGACCATCCCATATCCGGCTAGAAAGGTCCCTGGAGACCTAACGTCACAAGCCCCCCAACGATGCCAAAGTTGGCCGACCGTTATCGTTCAGAGAAGGAGTCAGAGGACCAAGACATGAAGCGTATTCGTCTATTTCACCAATAGCACAAACCATATCCGCCAATCCATGAGAATATTGACTATACGATGGCATGCCCTCCTCCACTATGTTGATAAGACCGCTGCTAACAAGATAGATTAGAAGTTAGGAAGACATTATTCTTAATATGCATAGGTTACCATTCTCACCGCATTGTCGTAGCCAATGAAAGAAATCCAACCCTGATAAACCTAACTATAACGCTGCAATGCAGTTTGGTGTCTCCACCTCCTCCCGCCGGTGGAGCAACAACATGAGGAGGATGGGAACGGCGGAGCGATGGGAGCAATCTAAGGTTCCTAGAGGACCAAGATAAAGTATTTTTATATACATTTTTTTTGAAACTTCAAATCTATTCACCTTCAATCATAGCAGTACAAAGAAGAATAAACACCAAAGGTAATGAAAATTACATCCAGGTTCGCGGACCACCTACCGATGACTACAAGCACTGGAGCGAGCAGAAGGCGTGCTGTCGTCATCACCCCTCCCTCGCTGAAGCCGGATAAACCTTGTAGTAGACAGTCAGTAAGTCGTCGTGCTAAAGCCCTATATAACCAGCACATCAGAGCAGTAATCATCGCAGATGAAGAAAGTCGTAGATCGAAAGGATCAAACTTGTAAACACCTAAATAGAGATGAACGAATACCGGATCCAAATAGATCCACCGAAGACCAACACCGATCAAAAATCCCGTGAGATCCAATCCAACGGAGACACACCTCCACACGCTCTCAGAACGGGGATAGAACGCGTGAGATATTATTCGTACTGGGGGACACCGCCGCCGCCACACATCCCCAACCTAAACATTGAACCTAACAAGAACAAGAACGGATCCCTCCCGCGGACGGGGGGCCGAGGTCCTCCGCACCTCCATGGCCTAAAGGCCATGGGAGATGGGCCGGACCGGCGGCGGCGGCGACGGAAGGAGAAGGAAAGCGTGAGATTTTTTTTCTTGTGGATGAGGAAAGAGAAGACGTCAGCCGTTGCAAATTTCGTAGCGTCTAACTATATAATCGTCCCAATTTAGCTCAATCGATGATGTCGGAAAATAAATTAGCTCATATACAACCTACAATAATAACAATATAATTACAGTCACCCTTTTCTCGTTCCAAAGTTGTAACAAAATTCTCAAGGGACTTGAGTATTTGCAGGACCAAACTAGCTAAGGCATCGGTAGCGTGTGGATTTCTTTCTCAAAACCTTCCAACCCCTTCAAATATAATTTTACAAAAAAACGCTTCCAATCAAATATAAACGCATGAACCTCAAATGATGCCTCCAAACAGGCCCCGACCGAGCTCTCCGTGGCCTCGCTGTAACGGCGTAACCGGTGTGCATTATTTGGCAATCCTGCGAGGCATCAAACAAACTCCCAAGCTGACAGCGAAGTTGCGCAGAGAAGAAGCATAATCTTGCACTAAATCCGAACATGGCCTCCACGGGACACGTTTCGGGCTCGGCAGGCGAATCGGCCGTCGTTTCGGCGTATGATATTTGCTCTTTACGTCCAACCGATGCCGACGCACATGCCGGGAGAATCCGTTCCAGGTTACGGCAACCTCCTAAATAAAATCGGCGAAACCTCGCCGCAGACAGACCGTGATGGCGACGGCATCAGTGAACTGCGTGGGTGCCACGCATGCATGCGCACGCTGTGTTCCTGCTCCTTACGAACTGAAGCGCGAGTGACGTTGGAGTAGTGTAGCTACGGTTAAGTTATAATTTTACCATCTTTTTTGGCGAACGCGTTATTATTTTACTTGAGCGTACGTTCCAACAAAGGTAGATGTGGACACAAAACGTTTGAGTACTCCAAAACGTTTTTGTTTTGGTCGTGCTATCAGCTGAGACAACAGAGGCAGTGCCTTTTCCCTCGCAACAAAATAGACCCCATGGTTCTAGTGTCTTGTTCTTATGCGCATGTGTGTGAGCTACAAATATCGTGACGGAAGAACAAAGATAGATCGATTATTGTTGCGCCTTAGGCTTCATTATTTAGTCCGTTGACAGATATTTTTTGGAGTCCTCTCGTGGAATACAAGGTTTCTGAAGAGAAAATATTCTTATTCCAGCGAGTATATTTTGAGTTTTTTGGACGAATAAATGTAGTAATTTTGCAAACCATAGTACTCCTATACAGATATGCTTTCTCTTTGCGGGAATAAGTGCATTTTTTAGGAAAACATTTTTGATCTAATCATCAAACTCATGGCAGCACAAAGAACACCAGAAGTGACAAAATTATATTCATGTCCATAGACCACCACATGATGACTACAAATACTAAAGCGGCGTCCTGTCGTCTTCGACCCTCCCTCATTAAAGTCAGACAAAACTTTGTTATACTAGACAGTCAGAAAGTCGTCATTTTAATTCCCAAAAGGACTAGAACAACAACCGACTCCGGTGAAGACAGACGTAGATTGAAAGGATCTAACATGTATACACACAAACGAATGGATTCAAACAGATCACCAACAAACACTGACCAAATCCCGCGAGATACGTCGTAGATGCATCTCAAAAACACCTAAAACGGAGCGGAGCCCCTCCCGCCGATAAGAGTTGGAATACACTGTGCCCTCCGGCCATGACCCTAAGGCGGCCATAGGAGACGAGACAGGTCGGTGGCGACACATGTGGGAGGTAGGGAAACCCTAGTTACTCGGGAGTCACTCGTGGGGATTAATAATTTTATTGTGTGTTCAATGATATTAATTTGATATAGTCGGTGTTGATAGTTTTTCTATAAACTCGATGAAACTCCGCACGTTCAAATAAAATTTATATGATTTCTTCGGTATTAGTACTAAAATTATTATGAGTGCATATTTTTAGCTGAGTTGAATTACTATTAGTGCATTGACAAGCTTCCGACACATCAAAATTTCTACGGTGAACCACGCATCCGCCGCCTCCTCCTCCCAAAATAAGATATTAGGGTTCCTCTTGCCTCCCGCCGGCGGCGCCGCCGGTCCATCTCGTCTCTGGTGGCCTTAGGGACATGGGGGCGTGGTGGATCCCGGCCCCTGCAGGCCAGAGGGCTCTGGTTTTAGATGTTTCTTCAATTTTGTTAGGGTTTGTGTCATGCTCGGGAAAACGAGATGGCAACGGCTCTTTGAAGATGAAATAAGGTTCTCCCCGTCCCCCCGTCCCGGTGGTATGCCTAACATTGTCGGTGGTGTGTGGAGATGTGTCTCCGATGGATATGTCTTTGGTGGATCTACTCGGATCTGGTCGTCGTTCGCCTACATTCGTGTGTCTTTAAATTGGATTCTTCTGATCTGCGCTACTCTTCATTGGTGGCGGTTGCTGTTTTAGTGCGTTAATCCTATGGGCCTACGCACGATGACTTCCCGACTATCTATTACAACGAGTTTCACCCGGCTCCAGCAAAGAAGGGACGATGATGGCGGCGCGTCTTCGGCTCGCTTCAGTGCTTGTAGTCGTCGTTAGGTGGTCTACGGATCTGAATATAATTTTTATTATTTTCAGTGATTTAAGTGTAATAATTGAAATGAATATATCAGAAGTTCTTTTTGAAAATAAAACTACGGCGAATTTCCACAAGCCCTGCACTATACACGTTTGGGGATCAGCAAACAAATCAGCTATCATTTCACTTACGATACTCTTCCCCATTTTATCAGATCAGACTGTTATCTCGAGTCTGACGCGACCACCTTGGATCAATTCCGGGTGGCTAATTACGTAGTACGTGTGGAGCTCATCAACACGATTGAACAACCGAAGCATCTCCCACCGAAGTTAAGAAACGGAAGAATCGGCGACTCGGCGCAGGAGCTACCGTAGGTGGTTGGGAAATAATGGATGGTACTATGTGTGGATGGATTCCATGGTGCGTGCTTACTCAGATGCAACTCGTACTGACTTTCGGGTGCCGCGTCTGCTTAATTTGCTTGTGTGTTTGTCTTCAGCTTAGCACGAACTGACGTGCGAGCCAGTGAGCTCGGAACCGAGTGACTGTGCCCGTGTTATTTTAAGCCATTGTTTAGCGTATGTTCCGATGAAAAGTGCATGCGGACGTAGACACAACCGATTTTCATTTCGGTAAAGTTTAAAACGGTCGCCGCCACACCATAGAGCCAATGGTTTTCCCCTCGCCAGAACATAGAGCCGGTGGTTTCTCCTTCGTGTTTTGTACACCAGCGTATGGCCACAGGCTACCGGCCAGCTTCGTGATGGAAAGAACATTATATTTAATCTGCATCCCTCTCTCTCCCTCTCTCCGAAAATGTGCACCTTTTGTTTACTGTATTTACCGTGCATCTTAATCTGCAGGTACTATGTGCATCTTAATGCGAAACTATAACTTTTTTTAATCCCTTTCTTAATTTACGCTGTAGTTATATGGTCGAATAGTGAGCGCCATGACGTCAAAAAGAAAACAGTGAGCGCCATGCTCTATCCGTCCCGTCAAAAGGCACGAGTTCCGAGGCAAATGATCGGGTTGGCGCACGTCTGCATGGACTCGCCACGTTAGCGCCATGCATTCCGGCTTGCGCGCGCGGCCTTATCCGCGAGCACGGCGGAGCGGATTCCTCGGCCGGGAGCGATGACCGCCACGACACGGAGCGCAGGCGCACCTACGGCGACGCCGGCCAGCCGGACGTAGAGGAAGCGAGGGGCCCTCGGCGTCTCGACCGGCGTTAGTGCGTGCGTGGCGACTCGTCGCTGGATAGGGCCGCACGGTAGCGACTGATGAATTCAAGCACCACACAACTTTACCTTCGGAGGTCCAGGGTCCAGAGGCGTGCGCAAGTGTTTCTACTGGCGACGTGAACATCTTCTTTTTTTTTTTTTTTTTTTTTTGGCGACGTGAACATCTGATTTGGAGGGCCATCGTGTGGTCGTGACGCCGCGGGCTCGCGCGCTCCACAAATCGCAGGGACGGCAGCTGAACCAGAGAAAATATCATGTGGCCACGGCGCGGCGAACGGCAGTCCGATCCAATCTAATGACCAATCATCCTGCTTGCGCAGGACGGAAGACGGCCTGTGCGTCGGCCTCGTGTGTGCATTGACAACACGCAAGTATGCACGGAAAAAACACACGGGCCGTAGCCTAGGACCTTAACTTGTCGAATTAGTGAAGGTCGTGCTGCAGCGCACGCATGCATGGTTTGAACTAGCTGCGAGGCTAAGGATATCTTCAACGTCAACCCTTAAAACGGGCACAGAATAGGAGCTACTGTTTTGTTTTTTTATCTTCTGTGCACACTTGTCTGAGCTACAAATATCGTGACGGCGAAAGAAGAAGAAATATACTGCAGATCTATTACCGTTAGACCTTGGGCTCCGTTATTATTAGTCCGTTTAGGCCCTGTTTGGATCAGCGTTTCTGCTCGTTTTCTGGCCGGTATAAGATACGGACCTCCTCTGGTCGTTTTCATTTCAGGCTGATCTTAAGTGTTGACCGGTAACTTACACCTGTAGAATAAATACAGATGTCTTTCCTCCGTCTCAAAAAATCTTGGTTCGAACGTAAAATGGATGTATCTAAAACTAAAATACGCTCAGATACATCCATTTCTTCGACAAGTTTTTTCGGACGGAGGAGCATAAAATTACCCCATTCCAAGCGGGGCCTTACAGATATTTTCTGGAATTCTCATCATGAGGATGTTTGTGAGGCCTCTGTGCTCAATCATTGCGTCGACAAGCCTCCGGCACATTAAAATTTCGACAGCGATGTTGCAGGGCATGCCGTGCGCGAGACACGTTTCAGGCTAAGCAAAACAAGCCATCCATGATTTCAGTTACGATCTTTTCCTCCTTCTTACCATACTGGTATCTGGACTCCGACTCCGACGCGACCACCTGGAAGATCCCGGGGTGGTTAATTACGTACGCGTGGCGCTCACCGACGCAGCTTCCACCACATCGCACCACGGCATGATTGAACAGCCCAAGAATCTCCCACGAACAAGAAGCAAAAAAAAAACAAAGAACCGGCGACTCGGCGCAGGACATGCTCAAATGCAGCTTGCTTCGAATCGAACTGACTTCTGAGTGATCGCGTTTGTATGTTTCTGCGTAATTACCAAGTGAGCGACGTGCAAGCCACTGAGTTTGGGGCCGAGTGACTGGACGCGTGTTATTTTAAGCCATTGATTTCACCTTACCGTATGTATGTTACGATAGAAAAGTGCATGCAGACACGCTACGTACTGCTTACTACAGTACTGGAGTAGTAGAAAAATGCAAGAGGGCCACGGACGTAGACACAAACCGTTTCTATTTCGGTAAAAGTTTAAACCAGTCACCACCACGGAGCCGATGGTTTTCCCTGCCGAGAACATAGGTAGAGCCGGTGGTTTCTCCCTTCGTGTTTTGTAGGCACATGCATTGGGCCATGTCTATGCGTACGATGCGACGTAAAAATGACAAGTTTGCCTCACATTAAAAAATTTGATGATTGACGGCAATATTGTGCGAAGAAGCATGCCCTTCTTCCCCCGGACAAATCATCCGTCATTTCACTTACGATATTCCTTCCCCTTCTTATCAGAAGACTTTGGTATTCGAACTGTGACACGACCAACTGGGATCGATTTCGTTTTTTATTACTCCCTCCGTTCCTAAATATCTGTCTTTTTGGAGATTTTAAATGGTCACCATATACATATGTATATAGACATATTTTAGAATATAAATTCACTCATTTTGTTCCGTATGTAGTCATCATTTAAAACCTCTAGAAAGACAAATATTTAGGAACGAAGGAAGTAGATTTGTTAATAATGTATACGTGGTGCTTGCCGACGCCTCTTCGACCGCAGAGGGATTGAACAGCCGAAGAATCTCCCGCGGAAGATGGAAAGGATAAAAATGAAGAATCGGCGACTCGGCGCAGGAGCTGGCCAGCGTAGGTCGTTGCAAAAATCATGGTGCGTGCTTACTGCTTACTCAAATGCAACTCGCTTTTGTCAATTCGCACTGGCTTCAAGTGCCCGCGTTCGTTCGTTCGTTTTGTTTGTTTCTGCGTGACTATTACCAATTGACGTGGGAGCCGAGTGACCGTGCCCATGTTATTTTAGCCATTATTTCACCTTGGCGTATGTTTCGAAGAAAAGTGCATTAAGACAGGTCCTGAATGCAGACACAACCCATTTTTATTTCGGTAAGTTTATAAACCGGTCGTCACCACGAAGCCAATGGTTTTCAGAAAAACTAACGTCCACACATGTGGGCGTTTGTACATCGTCACACGCCTCCATCATCACTCACTTTGTCACGTATGAATAGATGACATCAGTAGAAATTTTTTTGAATTTCGGGTTAAAAATATTTTATCTCCTAATTTAAAAAGCGAATTAAAAATTTGTTTTCACCAATAAATCCGTCTCGGCGAGATCTTCAAAACTAGACACCATGTTGATATGTTTCGACGATTTTTTTCGCCCAAAAGTTGTCATGATGTTTACACTCTAGTTGTCATAGTGCTTACACTAAAGTTGCCATGTGGCAATTTTAGTTTGTAGAGCATGCCAATTAGTTTTTTGATGGTGGCAATTTCAGTACTTTGATCATGAATTTTTTTGTATGAACCATGGCAATTTTAAGTGCATGTATTATGGTAATTTTAGTTTATGATGCATGGCAAGTGTAGTTTCTTAATTCTCCGTTTTATAATATGTTAAAATTTACTTTTAAATATAGAAGAAAATAGTTGAAACATATCATGACAACTTTAGTGTAAACATCATGACAATTCATGTGCAATAGACATGACAACTTTTAACCAAAAAAAAATTCATCAAAATATATTGATATGAGATCTAGTTTCGAAGAACTTGTCGCGAGGGATTTAATGGTGAAAACGGATGTTCAATCGGATTTTTTATTTAAAAGATAAAACATTTTGTAAACTGAAAAATCCAAAAAGATTCCCACATACATGCATGCGGTGACATGACGTAGTCTGTGTGTTATAGGACGTCCGGACGGGTTTGACACGCATCACACGTGTGGGCATTAGCATTGTCCATAGTTTTTCCTCTGGCAAAAACATAGAGCCACTGATTTCCCCTTGGTGTTTTGTACCCGAGCGTATGGCCATAGGCTACCAGCCAGCGCCATGATGGGAACGAACATTCTTTTTCCTTTTTTGAGGGACGAACATTCTATTTAACGTGTGTTTCCTTTTTTTGAAAATGTGCGCCTTTTTTTACTATTTTCTTAGAGCAATTCTAGCAGACCCGGCATCCGCCATCGACCCGCAAAATAACCGTCAAAATACGGGTGTGGGCCGGAAAGCCTGCCTGACCAGATCCAGCATCCCGTCCCAGCCCGTAAAAAATTTTAGGGGACGCGGCAAATTTCCGGCCCCAACCCGGGAAAACGCGGGTTTCCCATCGCGGCTGCGGTGCCTTGCATCACAGAGAAGCAGTTGGCGGGAGGGACATTTCAGCCCGCGCTCTTTTCCTCCTTCCTTCCGCCGCCGCCCGCCCTTGCTTCCGCCCGCCCGCCGCCGGCGATTTCGGCCATATCTGCGGGCGGAATCGCTCCGCGGGGCCGACTTCACCCTCCCCCGCCGAGCCGCTGCACCGCCCCTTCGGATCCAGCGAGAAGAACCGCCCCCCGGTCGCCGCCGCCGCTGGGATCGACCACCGCCGAGCGCACCACCCTCGTCGCCGCCCGGGATCACTCGCCACCGGTTAGTCCCTTTTTTGTGATTTTCGCGAGCTGTGTAGTAGATTGACGCGCCGGCGTGCGTGTAGATGGAGTTGACCCCGTGCGAGAAGTTCTTGCTATCCGATTCGTCCGATTCGGACGACTCGGATGCGGAGACCTTTCGGCAGCAAACATTGGTCATGGCGCTTGCCGTGAAGGAGCATGAAGACGAGTACCGAAAGAGGAGGCGAGGATCTACTGTCGGGCGTCTGTGCATTCCGCGGAATCGCCATCTTGGAAACGAGATGTTGATGCAAGATTATTTTTCGGAGAATCCTACATATCCTGCACACCTCTTCCGCAGAAGGTACCGAATGCGCCGATCCCTTTTTGTGAAAATTGTTGAAGCTTGCGAGGCAAATTGCCGGTATTTCACTCAGAGAATGAATGCCGCGGGCTTAAAGAGATTTAGTGCATATCAAAAAATCTCCGCAGCTATGCGGGTGATTGCATATGGCGTTCCGGCTGACTATGCCGATGAGTATCTTCGCATTGGAAGATAGCACAATTGAGTCTGTGCGTAGATTTGTGAAAGTGATCGTCCGTGTCTTTGGTCCCGAGTATCTTCGGGCACCAAATGAAGATGACACATACAAATTGATGGCAGCTAATGAGAGGAGAGGTTGGCCTGGGATGCTAGGTAGCATTGATTGTATGCATTGGAATTGGAAAAATTGCCCCAAGGCTTGGCGAGGAATGTATTGTGGCAAGTCTCATGATGCAACAATTGTGCTAGAGGCCGTAACATCCAAGGATTTATGGATTTGGCATTGCTTTTTTTGGTATGCCCGGCACACTCAATGATATCAATGTGTTGCAACGCTCTCATTTGTTTGCTAGGCTTGTTAGTGGTGATGCTCCTGCTTGCAACTACACTATCAATGGGCATGAATACACAAAGGGGTACTATCTTGCAGATGGTATATATCCTCCTTGGTGCACATTTGTCAAAAGCATCAAAGAACCCAAAACAAAACAAAAAACAATGTGAATTTGCAAGGGTGCTAGAGGCATCCCGAAAAGACATTTAAAGACCATTCGGTGTTTTGCAATCTAGGTTTGCCATTATCCGAGGTCCTGCTCGTTTTTGGGATAAGAAAACCCTGAAGAACATCATGACTTGTTGTGTTATCCTGCACAATACGATTCTTGAAGATGAGAGAGGAATGGACTTAGAATTATTTTACGATAACGTGGGTAGCCGTGTCAAACCAGCTAGAGACCCAAACCGCATTAGAGCTTTTCTTCAGACATACAAGGAGATTGAAAATGCAGACACACACTTTCAACTTCAGGAAGATCTCACTGAGCACCATTGGCAAAGGGCTCGACAGTGACTAATTTTTGTATTCATTTGTATTTGTATTCAGGACAAGTTTTGTATTGCATTATTTTTAGTTTGCTACGGTGATTTGAATAATTATTTGTAATGCTGATGATTTTTGTTTTCTGTTTGGTTTGAATAATTTAGTTTATTTTTGATTGTTGAATTATGTTGGATTTGAGATTTGCGGGCTGATGATTTGCGGGGATGCAGCGGCGCAAAGAGCAGAACCCGCTGGTCGGACCACGCAGCAAACAGGGCACGTCGGCACCGAGGCGCGGCTGGCGGCGAGTGATTAGGAGGCGCCGCCGGTGAGATGAGATTTGAGTCAGGTGCGAGTTGGTACAGGTGTATCTGTTGGGGATTTTTTTGGGCTAGGATTTTATTTGGAGGCACAGAGCGTGGCGTGAGACCTAGCGCCAAATTGGATCAACATTTGGAGCTGAATTCTGTTTCTTTTCTTTTCTTTTCTGCTTTGTGGTTCTAAATTCTTGGTGTGGCATCGTTTTAAAAGGTGGGTGATAAGGATTAAAAAATTCCCATCAACTCTCATATTTCCATTTTAACTTTTGAGAGCTAAATGTAACAACATTAGCTCACGAGTGCGCCATTGATGTTTTTTTGCTTACACACTAACTATTTATTATATTATAGATATGAAAATAATGTCCTCTTGGCTCCCTTATTTTCATTTTTATTTTTGAGATAAACACATGAGCTCACGGACGCTCGATTCAAGTTTTTTGCCCAACCACTACCTATTTATATTAGAAATAACAAAATAAATTTTACCTTTATAAAAAATAACTAATATAAGTATTTCCATGCCCACTGCCTATTTATATTATATCGAGAAAAATAATTACAACCCTCAGCAGCCTTTGAAAAAACTACGGCAGGTCCTAGTGCCAACACTGACGCATGGGTCCAATCGCTCAATTACACAAGAACTAGCTTTGCCGAGTCTGAATACTATACCTAGCATGAAAAAAACGATCTTCTCACATTCATAGTACTTGGTGATTCCAGTGGGCTCGTCAAGAAAATTACCAAAACGTCACAAAAATTGGGAGCTAGGTGTGCTGAAAGGTCGAGGCAATTCGGTGACGTTCATCGTCACCGATTTGCGATAATTGGTGATGTCACCTACGACAACATCACACATTAGGAATTTATGTGACGTTGTCCACCATCGTCATGAGGATTTTCGTCACAGTATGTCAACTTTGTTGTAGTGAGTTATGAGAATATCTAGTCATGATCATGAACATATTCATCACGTTCGTGTCAAGTAGACCGAAACGATTCTGCATCAACTACTATTACTATACACATCGACCGCTATCCAGCATGCATCTAGAGTATGGAGTTCATAAGAACAGAGTAACGCATTAGTCAAGATGACATGATGTAGAGGGGTAAACTCAAGCAATATGATATAAACCCCATCTTTTTATCCTCGATGGCAACAATACAATACGTGCCTTGCTGCCCTCGCTTTCATCGAAAGGACACCGCCAGATTGAACCCAAAGCTAAGCACTTCTCCCATTGCAATAAAGATCAATCTAGCAGGCCAAACCAAACTGATAATTCGAAGAGACTTGCAAAGATATCAAATCATGCATATAAGAATTCAGAGAAGAATCAAATATTGTTCATAGATAATCTTGATCATAAACCCACAATTCATCGGATCTTGACAAACACACCGCAAAAGAATTACATCGAATAGATCTCCAGGAGAATCGAGGAGAACTTTGTATTGACATCCAAAGAGAGAGAAGAAGCCATCTAGCTAATAATTATGGACCCAAAGGTCTGTGGTAAACTACTCACACATCATCGGAGAGGCTATGGTGTTGATGTAGAAGCCCTCCGCGATCGAATCCCCCTCCGGCAGATTGCCGGAAAAGGACCCAGATGGGATCTCACGGGTACAGAAGGTTGCGGCGGTGGAAAAAGTGTTTCGTGGCTCTCCTGGATGTTTTCAGGGTACAAGAGTATATATAGGTGAAAGAAGTAGGTTGGTGGAGCTGCGAGGGCCCCACGTGGGTGGGGGCATGCCTACCCCCTGGGCGCGCCCCTACCTCGTGGCCGCCTCGTTGCTTGCTTGACCTCCACTCCAAGTCTCCTAGGTTGCGTTTGTTCCAAAAATTCATTCCGTTTGGAGAAACATTGAAATAGGAAAAAAAACAGCAACTGGCACTGGGCCTCCGGTTAGTAGGTTAGTTCCAAAAATAATATAAAAGTGCATATTAAAGCCCATTAAATATCCAAAACATATAATATAATAGCATGGAACAATAAAAATTATAGATATGTTGGAGACGTATCAAGCACCATCTCATCTCAAACCCTAGTTCATCTCTTTGCTTGCAGAGAATACCTTACTAGAAACCGCTTGTCATTTCCTTCTGCTCCTCGTTGGGTTCGACACTCTTACTTATCGAAGGAACTACGTTAGATCCCATATACTTGTGGGTCATCATTGATGCTAGTTGGTTTATTTGGTGGAATATTATATGTTCAGATCCTTAATGATATTCAATACTCCTCTGATCTTGAACATGAACATGATTTGTGAGTAGTTACTTTTGTTCTTGAGGACATGGGAGAAGTCTTGCTATAAGTAATCATATGAATTTGAAATTCGTACGATATTTTGATGATATGTATGTTGTTGTTTCCTTTAGTGATTTCATATGAACATTGACTACATGACACTTCACCATACTTGGGCCTAAGGTAAGGCATTGTGGAGTAGTAATTAAATGATGGGTTGCTAGAGTGACAGAAGTTTATATCCTAGTTTATGCGCTATTCCGTAAGGGGCTGATTTGGATCCATATGTTTCATGCTATGGTTAGATTTATATTAATTATTCTTTCGTAGTTGTAGATGCTTGTGAGAGGGGGTAATCATGAGTGGGAGGCTTGTTCAAGTAAGAACAACACCCAAGAACACCGGTTCACTACTACCTCTTGAGCATGCGTTGGTTTTCCCTTGAAGAGGAAAGGGTGATGCAGCAAAGCAGCGTAAGTATTTCCCTCGGTTTTGAGAACCAAGGTATCAATCCAGTAGGAGGTCACACACAAGTCACCTCGTACCTACACAAACAAATAAGAACCTTGCAACCAACGCTATAAAGGGGTTGTCAATCCCTTCACGACCACTTGCAAAAGTGAGATCTGATAGAGATAATAAGATAAATATTTTTGGTATTTTTATGATATAGATTGGATATTAAAGATTGCAAAATAAAAGCTTTTTAGGTATATCTCAATTTGATATTGAGGCACATAGCTAGCTCGGATCCTTAATAACCTATCCCAAGCATCTTTTAAAGACTCATCAAGCAAATAACAAAAAATTCCGGGATCATCTTCATCAAAATTATTCAAACCCTCATTGATAACCCTAGTAGGTCTTTCCATAGCATCATTATTTATGAGCCTAGAAAGGACAGAGGGACTATCCAAAGTATTTAAACCCGGGGGAGAACCCTTAGCCCTTTTTGACTAGGTCATGGCGAAAGAAAAATAAACGGGAAAGAGGCGAATAAAACGACAAAGATGAAGTGGGGGAGAGGAAAACGAGAGGCACATGAAAAATAATATAATGCGAGGGATAAGAGTTTGTGATGGGTACTTGGTATGACTTGACTTGATGTAAGCCTCCCCGGCAACGGCGCCAGAAATCCTTCTTGCTACCTTTTGAGCATGCGTTGTTTTTCCCTTGAAGAGGAAAGGGTGATGCAGCAAAGCAGCGCAAGTATTTCCCTCAGTTTTGAGAACCAAGGTATCAATCCAGTAGGAGGTCACACACAAGTCGCCTCGTACCTACACAAACAAATAAGAACCTTGCAACCAACGCGATAAACGGGCTGTCAATCCCTTCATGGCCACTTGCAAAAGTGAGATCTGATAGAGATAATAAGATAAATATTTTTGGTATTTTTATGGTATAGATTGGAAAGCAAAGATTGCAAAATAGAAGATGGAAGAAATAGCAAGTTGATATGAAAATAATATGATGGAAGATAGACCCGGGGGCCATAGGTTTCACTAGTGGCTTCTCTCAAGATAGCATAATTTACGGTGGGTGAACAAATTACTGTCGAGCAATTGATAGAAAAGTGCATAGTTATGAGAATATCTAGGCATGATCATGTATATAGGCATCACGCCCGCGACAAGTAGACCGAAACGATTCTACATCTACTACTATTACTCCAAACATCGACTGACTCCTGCCTGCATCTAGAGTATTAAGTTCATAAGAACAGAGTAATGCATTAAGCAAGATGACATGATGTGGAGGGATAAACTCAAGCAATATGATATAAACCCCATCTTTTTATCCTCGATGGCAACAATACAATACGTGCCTTGCGGCCACTGTTGCCACTGGGAAAGGACACCGCAAGATTGAACCCAAAGCTAAGCACTTCTCCCATTGCAAGAAAGATCAATCTAGTAGGAAAAAACAAACTGATAATTCTGATAATTCGAAGAGACTTGCAAAGATATCAAATCATACATATAAGAATTTAGAAAAGAACCAAATATTGTTCATAGATAATCCTGATCATAAACCCACAATTCATCGGATCTCGACAAACACACCGCAAAAAGAATTATATCGAATAGATCTCCAAGAAGATCGAGGAGAACTTTGTATTGAGATCCAAGGAGAGAGAAGAAGCCATCTAGCTAAAAACTATGGACTCGAAGGTCTGTGGTAAACTACTCACAGATCATCGGAGAGGCTATGGTGTTGATGTAGAAGCCCTCCGTGATCGATTCCCCCTCCGGCGCAGCGCCGGAAAATGCCCCAAGATGGGATCTCACAGAAGGTTGCGGCGCTGGAAATAGCGTTTCGTGGTGCTCCCGGATGTTTTCAGGGTATATAAGTATATATAGGCGAAGAACTAGGTCAGGGGAGCCACGAAGAGCCCACAAGGGTGGGGGCACGCCCCCTGCCTCGTGGCCACCTCGTTGCTTTCTTGACGTCCACTCTAAGTCTCCTGGATTGTGTTTGTTCCAAAAATAACTCTCCCGAAGGTTTCATTCCATTTGGATTCCGTTTGATATTCCTTTTCTGCGAAACACTAAAATAGGCAAAAAAACACCAATTTGCACTGGGCCTTGGGTTAGTAGGTTAGTCCCAAAAATAATATAAAAGTGTATAATAAAGCCCATTAAACATCCAAAACAAATAATATAATAGCATGGAACAGTAAAAAATAATGCCAACGAGGATAAAAAGATGGGGTTTATATCATATTGTTTGAGTTTATCCCTCTACATCAAGTCATCTTGCCTAATGCGTTACTCTGTTCTTATGAACTTAATACTCTAGATGCATGCTGGATAGCGGTCGATGTGTGGAGTAATAGTAGTAGATGCAGAATTGCTTCAGTCTACTTGTCACGGACGTGATGCCTATATACATGATCATGCCTAGATATTCTCATAACTATGCACTTTTCTATCAATTGCTCGAGAGTAATTCGTTCACCCACCGTAAATTATGCTATCTTGAGAGAAGCCACTAGTGAAACCTATGCCCCCCGGGTCTATCTACCATCATAGGATTACATCGAATAGATCTCCAAGAGAATCGAGGAGAACTTTGTATTGAGATCCAAAGAGAGAGAAGAAGCCATCTAGCTAATAACTATGGACCCGAAGGTCTCTGGTAAACTACTCACATATCATCGGAGAGGCTATGGTGTTGATGTAGAAGCCCTCCGTGATCGATTCCCCCTCCGACGGAGCATCAGAAAAGGCTCCAAGATGGGATCTCATGGATACAGAAGGTTGTGGCGGTGAAATAGGGTTTCGTGGCGCTCCCAGATGTTTTCAGGGTATATGAGTATATATAGGCGAAAGAACTAGGTCAGGGGAGCCACGAAGGGCCCATGAGGGTGGGGGGCGCGCCTGCCCCCCTGGGCACGTCCCCTGCCTCGTGGCCGCCTCGTTGCTTCCTTGACGTCCACTCCAAGTCTCCTGGATTGCGTTTGTTCCAAAAATAACTCTCCCGGAGGTTTCATTCCGTTTGATATTCCTATTCTACGAAACACTGGAATAGAAAAAAAAACAGGAATTTGCACTGGGCCTTGGGTTAGTAGGTTAGTCCCAAAAATAATTTAAAACTGTATAATAAAGCCCATTAAACATCCAAATCAAATAATATAATAGCATGGAACAATAAAAAATTATAGATACGTTGGAGACGTATCAAGCATCCCCAAGCTTAATTCCTGCTCGCCCCTAGTAGGTAAATGATAAAAAACAGAATTTTTGATGTGGAATGCTACCTAGCATAGTTCTCAATGTAATTTTCTTTATTGTGGCATGAATGTTCAGATCCGAAAGATTCAAGATAAAAGTTGAATATTGAGATAAAAATAATAATACTTCAAGCATACTAACAAAGCAATCATGTCTTCTCAAAATAACATGGCCAAAGAAAGTTATCCCTACAAAATCATATAGTCTGGGTATGCTCTATCTTCATCACACAAAGTATTTAATCATGCACAACCCCGATGACAAGCCAAGCAATTGTTTCATACTTTTGGTGTTCTCAAACTTTTTCAACTTTCATTCAATGAATGAGCGTGAGCCATGGACATAGAACTATATGTGGAATGGAATGGTGGTTGTGGATAAGACAAAAAGGAGAAGATAGTTCCACATCAACTAGGCGTATCAACGGGCCATGGAGATGCCCATCAATAGATATCAATGTGTGTGAGTAGGGATTGCCATGCAACGGATGCACTAGAGCTATAAGTGTATGAAAGCTCAACAAAAGAAACTAAGTGGGTGTGCATCCAACTCGCTTGCTCATGAAGACCTAGGGCATTTTGAGAAAGCCCATCATTGGAATATACAAGCCATGTTCTATAATGTAAATTTCCCACTAGTATATGAAAGTGACAACATAGGAGACTCTCTATCATGAAGATCATGGTGCTACTTTGAAGCACACAAGTGTGGTAAAAGGATAGTAACATTGTCCCTTCTCTCTTTTTCTCTCATTTTTTTATTTGGGACTTTTTCTTTTTTCCCCTCCTTTTCTCTTTTTTTTCTGTCCGGAGTCTCATCCCGACTTGTGGGGGAATCATAGTCTCCTTCATCCTTTCCTCACTTGGGACAATGCTCTAATAATGATGATCATCACACTTCTATTTACTTACAACTCAAGAATTACAACTCAATACTTAGAACAAAATATGACTATGTGAATGCCTCTGGCGGTGTACCGGGATATGCAATGAATCAAGAGGGACATGTATGAAAAAAATTATGAACGGTGGCTTTGCCACAAATACGATGTCAACTACATGATCATGCAAAGCAATATGACAATAATGGAGTGTGTCATAATAAACGGAATGGTGGAAAGTTACATGGCAATATATCTCGGAATGACTATGGAAATGCCATAATAGGTAGGTATGGTGGCTGTTTTGAGGAAGGTATATGGTGGGTGTATGATACCGGCGAAAGGTGCGCGATATTAGAGAGGCTAGCAATGGTGAAAGGGTGAGAGTGCGTATAATCCATGGACTCAACATTAGTCATAAAGAACTCACATACTTATTGCAATAATCTATTAGTTATCGAAACGAAGTACCACGCGCATGCTCCTAGGGGGATAGATTGGTAGGAAAAGACCATCGCTCATCCCCGACCGCCACTCATAAGGAAGACAATCAATAAATAAATCATGCTCCGACTTCATCACATAACGGTTCACCATACGTGCATGCTATAGGAATCACAAACTTTAACACAAGTATTTCTCAAATTCACAACTAATCAACTAGCATGACTCTAATATCACCATCTTCATATCTCAAAACAATCATCAAGTATCAAACTTCTCATAGTATTCAATGCACTATTATGAAAGTTTTTATTATACCCATCTTGGATGCCTATCATATTAGGACTAATTTTATAGCCAAAGCAAACTACCATGCTGTTCTAAAGGACTCTCAAAATAATATAGGTGAAGCATGAGAGATCAATTATTTCTATAAAATAAAACCACCACCGTGCTCTAAAAGATATAAGTGACGCACTAGAGCAAAACTATTTAGCTCAAAATATATAAGTGAAGCACATAGAGTATTCTAATAAATTCCGATTCATGTGTGTCTCTCCCAAAAGGTGTGTACAACAAGGATGACTGTGGTAAACTAGAAAGCTAAGACTCAAATCATACAAGGCGCTCCAAGCAAAACACATATCATGTGGTGAATAAAAATATAGCCTCAAGTAAGTTACCTATGGATGAAGACAAAAGCGGGGATGCCTTCCGGGGCATCCCCAAGCTTAGGATTTTGGTTGTCCTTGAATTTTTCCTTGGGCTTCCTTGGGCATCCCCAAGCTTAGGCTCTTGCCACTCCTTATTCTATAGTCCATCAAATCTTTACCCAAAACTTGAAAACTTCACAACACAAAACTCAACAGAAAATCTCATGAGCTCCGTTAGTATAAGAAAACAAACCACCACTTAAGTTATTGTAATAAACTCATTCTTTATTTATATTGGTGTTACACCTACTGTATTCCAACTTCTCTATGGTTCATACCCCCGATACTAGCCATAGATTCATCAAAATAAGCAAACAACACACGAAAAACAGAATCTGTGAAAAATAGAACAGTCTGTAGTAATCTGTAGGTTTCGAACACTTCTGTAAATACAACAATTCTACCAAATTAGGACGACCTAAGTAATTTGTATATTGGTCTACTGCAATTGGAATCAGTATTTTATCGTTCTTTGGTAAAAAATTAAAATTATTCTCATGAGCACAAATTTCTGTTTTTTACAGTAAGATCAAACAACAATCATCCAAGAAGATCCTAAAAGCTTTACTTGGCACAAACACTAATTAAAACATAAAAAACACAATCATAAAAGAAGCTAGATTAATTATTTATTACTAAACAGAAACAAAAAGCAAAAAAACAAAAATAAAATTGGGTTGCCTCCCAACAAGCGCTATCGTTTAACGCTCCTAGCTAGGCATAAAAGCAAGAATAGGTCTAGGTATTGCCATCTTTGGTGTTGGGAAATAAAAGAGATAATTTCTTATCTATAGCATTTATCTTTCTATTTATTGAAAGAACGTGGCCATTAATGGTGGAAGAAATATTAAGCACGCTACGGAAATTTGCATCTAAGCTAGTCTTCATTTCTTTGATAATTTCATTTTGATAAAAGCACAAAAGAGAGGTGGATTAAACCTTCTCACTTAAGGGGTGCCCAAATATAGTATTCATCTTTTCATAGGTATCTATGGGATCCCCTCAAGAAAACCTTCTTCAAAAATAGAATCTAAAACTTGCTTGAACGAAGAGGGTAAGCCAACACAAAAGCTTTTTAGGTATGTCTCAATTTGATATTGAGGCACATAGCTAGCTCGGATCCTTAATAACCTATCCGAAGCATCTTTTAAAGACTCATCAAGCAAATGCCAAAAAATTCCGGGATCATCTTCATCGAAATTATTCAAACCCTCATTGATAACCCTGGTAGGTCTTTCCATAGCATCATTATTTATGAGCATAGAAAGGATAGAGGGACTATCCAAAGTATTAAAACCCGGGGGAGAACCCTTAGCCCTTTTTGATTCGGTCATGGCGAAAGAAAAATAAACGGGAAAGAGGCGAATAAAATGGCAAAGGTGAAGTGGGGGAGAGGAAAACGAGAGGCAAATGGCAAATAATATAATGCGAGGGA